>JABUQX010063295.1:22500-25000 GCA_015478945.1 Trachelipus rathkii
TCGACCCTCCATTCTTATCTCATTTCAAATTATGCTCTGTCTTTTGCTTCTAGGGAATTGAAAACAGGGTCTTTATTATTTCCGATTCTGAACTCGAAGGTCAGAGTATATTTTCCGATGGGGCCAACTCAACCTTGTGGAATTCAATTTTTTAAAAACCCAACTTCTACAAATCTTCACTTTCTAAAACACCCTTCTAGCTTCCTATCTTCTTCGATGTTTCTCTCGTAACTCCTGTTGACACAATATAAACATTTTTTCCTTTTTAAAAAGGGGCCTGTTTTAAACATAAATCAAAAAATACTTTTGAAAACCCACATCACCCACTAGTTGCTAGGGCGACCCTTCAAAAGAAGCTGGGAGTTCGTTTAGACTGCGTAACTTTTTTTCTCTTTCAGTTACTCCAACTAGACCCCAAGGGTCTCATCTCCCCGCTGTATGGAAGTACTGCCTCTCATATCTTGTTGTGGTGCTCTGTTTCACTCGGCTTTGACATGGTCGAGTCAAAGGCCAAAGGCTGTATAAACTCTCCCATATTTTAATTCACTTGGACCCTCTATCTTGCGACAAAAATTTTGGAGCTTTGGTCTATTTTTCTAGAGGGACCCACAGCAGGGAA
This sequence comes from Trachelipus rathkii, assembly GCA_015478945.1. Lineage (NCBI taxonomy): Eukaryota > Metazoa > Arthropoda > Malacostraca > Isopoda > Trachelipodidae > Trachelipus > Trachelipus rathkii. The sequence continues at coordinate 23,120 of JABUQX010063295.1, forward strand.
TGCTCGAGGAGGCTGACCCACTTCTCGTACCACCACCGTTACGACATCCCGTAGTAGAAGGGGAGCAGTGTCTGGCACACTAGTTTTGTAGACATTAACAACTTCAGGCTTGTCCCACTGTGGTGCTTCCTTCTTCCGAGCCACTTCGTTCTGTGAATTCTCATTCATCTTCTGTATTTCTACTGAATTTAATCTCCCACACTTTAAGGCCTGTGTATGTGCTCATTTGCAAAAATCTTGCGTTGGATAACGACATTTTCAATGCTTTAAACACCCTACATTGAATAGCACTCAGCCCGTAAGCGGTGTTGAAAACATGTATATATATATATATATATATATTATATATATTATATATATATATATATATATATATATAATATATAATATATATATATATAATATATATATATATATAAGTATTATATATTATATATATATATATATAAATATATATAATATATATATATATATATATATATATATATGATAGAACTCCATTATAACTTTGTAAAAATTTTAATTTAGTCGTACTTATGCTAAGATTTGCGCGAGCAAAATTTTAGCATAAGTCGAAATGAAATAAAATATAAACCCGTCCCAGTCAGATATTGAGTCAGATTAAATTAACAATAAGAAAAATCAGAAGAAATAAATCTCACTCAAACTACTGTTGCCAGAAATCCTGCCAAACGTAAAACGCCAGCTTTTGGCAAGAGAGGTAAATTTCAAGGAAGGACTGCGACTCCGAATTTCGATCACAAAATTTTCGCTAAAAAGAAGAGTCAGGCAAGGGTGGTAAATGCGCTGGAAAGTCCGTGACTATAATTTCGCCTATGAAGAGGAGTATCTCACCAGAAGGGACTTAGTTACTATCTTAACTTTTCATGGAATATCTTTACTTGTTCAATAAAAACATTTTCAATGATCTTTAAATTACCATCATCTTATATAGGGTTGCTCTTAAAATAAGCCACCATCTTAGCAAGTCAGCCCTATATAATTTGTGAACCCGGAGAAGAACACCCAAAACTTAATCAACGCCTTCTAAAAAAACACAAAATGAAGAGAAAAAGAAAAAAACTACAATAATACTAAAAAAAAAATCCCAATCAAAACACTCGGAGAAAATGACTCAAGGAAACGAACATTTTATGATAAGGACTTCAATTTCATTTTTAATTAATTTTGGATATGTCTTCATCTTTTCACAACTATCACATTTCGAGGATTCATCGAGACATAGCAAATTTCCTTTACGGTATGGATTTCTTTCATCATTTTAAGTTTGAATTATGGCAGAAACTCATTTTGGATTCCACTACGAACTCTGATTCTTTTCGAATTCTAAATGGTTCTGTGACGTCCCTTTTATGTATGAAGAAATTTTCAAATAAAGGACCTAAATTTCAAGCAACCTCGCCTCTACATATGTAACTTACTTTACGGATGGATTTCTTTCATCATTTTTAAAGTTTGGATTATGGGCAGAAATTCATTTTTTGGATTCCACTACGAACTCTGATTCCTTTTCTAATTCTAAATGGTCTGTGACCGCTCCCTTTTATGTATGAAGAAATTTTCAAATAAAGGACCTAAATTTCAAGAAACTTCGTCTCTACATATGTCAAGCAATGTTTCTCTCGTAACTACAGCTTTGAAAACTATTTACGTGCGCATTGATCAAATCATGGATACATTAAAAACGCCTTATACTGGACCTTTTCTTGGATTCAACGTTTCGATCGATGTGGCCTATTTAACTTGTGAATAATTCAATTGTTTAATCAATAATTATGTATGAACATTTTTGTATTTTTATGCATTTTAATGTTTTGTATGTTTGTTTATATCTAACGGATATAATCAAATAGGCTTCGT
>JABUQX010063296.1:0-7500 GCA_015478945.1 Trachelipus rathkii
TTTCATGTGAAAGTTACCAATATACTCAATTAAATTAGCACACTTTCTCCACGCTTTGATACTTCATATCGACTCCTCACAATGAGACATCTCACTTACGCCCAGGCTCTTCTTTTGAGACTCTGAAGTAAAATGTTTCTGTATCTATTCTTCATATATTTTCTAATAATATCCAGAGCATATAGAATAAGCTATTAATATAAGTATAAATGATATTGACCATATTCAGTATATAAAATTTTAAAATATATTGTTTCTTCAGAGTGTCATGACGAATATGGCTCACGGCATATTTTTTATTTGGTAGAATTGGCAGATGAGAGTTAACATAACTTAGTAAATGAGTTTTTATCTAACGCATTTGTGGTGGACTGAGACTATCGTACGGAATCCTTGCTTTCTCCCAAAAATATAGGAGCATTCAACGCGCAACTAATTAGCACTGTACACGAAGAGTTGAGATCAATATTACAATCCGCTATTATAAAATATAACATCCGATAAGTACATATGCAGTTTGATGGAAGTTTACTAATCATCAAGTAATATGTGAGATTCAATGCCAATTTAGTCGTAAATATTTTATTTATCATCAACTTTATCAATATAGTAACGCTCACCACAATTTGACTCCCTAGTTATGACAATACCGCTAAAAAGAGCAGCCTGACTCCGAGAGCTTGGTGGTAGGAGGAGCTTGAAAGAAACGAACGAACAAACGCACTGGCCTCCAACTTTTACCGCGATGAGGCACGTGATCCCAACTTTAGTTTCCATGGTAACATACGGAACAAAAATAGTGGTTGTGTAACTATAACCTGAAAAATATATATAAAAAAATAGGGCCATCTTAATAAATACGTAGATAATGTTAAATTATAGTATCAACTATTTTAAAACTTCAACTTTACGTTTATAATTTTATTATACAATATATATATATAAATGATCATAATATCTATTATTATATATTTTTATTTTAAACGTACAATATTATAAAATTTCACATACTAAATATATATTGAGTTAAATATTTATAACACTCTAATATAATTTAAATTAGATTATTAATGTAAGAAAAAAAACGTATAAGTGAAATATTAAATTATTGAGACATTAAAACAACATTATATAATATAAATAATATATAATATATATATAATATATATATATATATATATATAATATATATTAATAATATATATATATTAATTAATATATATATATTTATATATATATATATATTATAATTAATATATATATTAATATAATATATATATATATATATATATAAATATAATATTATATTAATATATATATATATCCTCTCACAATGGGATAAAGGAGCAGGGATTATTACCAAATTCTCATCCATAGTTTTAGAGGAAAAAATTGAGAGGAGAGCCATGCCTATTCTCTAAGTAAAGAGAAAAATCGAGTGAATAAGAAAACTATCTAGAATTAATTTATTTAAATTAAGGTCTAGAAAATAATATTTAAGAGATTGTGTATTTACAGGATCAGTGATGAAGCAAGGGGTTAAGAGTAACTAGAAAATTGATTAGGCAACATCGAATGTGTAGGCCACATACTAATAGTTTTGAGATAAATGAGTAATCAGTAAAATTTGATTGAGACTTTAGACTACCCTCTTAACAATTTATTTATTTTATTCTTTTGAATTATAGCGTACCTTTCTCACTAAATGAGAAAGGAGCTATGATGGGTGGTGGAGCTATCATGAGCCTCCAGAGGTGGGAGAAAATAAATGGTGGAATTTTGGTAAAATGTAAAAAAACTTGTTTGAGGAGATGAGAATATATTTTGTGAAATTGAACGCTAATATGAGATATGAATAAAATAATAATTAATAAATACCGAGAAAATTGTAAAAGTTAAGATAAATTAATAGATTGTATGCTCACAATTATTACATCAGAATGACCTTCGATATTATTCTATAGCACCAAAGTAATAATATAATTCCGAAATACGAAAAGCAGTGAGACCATCACCATATGGAAGTTCGTGATGAGATGGAGTTGAGTATGTAACGAAGAAGGCCCATGAGAATATTGAGTCGGTTTTTTACTAATAATACATACTATGAGTACTAATCTGAGATGAGTAATAATTGAGGAATAGAATTACTAAGATAGATACATTATACTATGATAGGTATTAGCATAATGTTTGAAACATAATAGACACGATAGAATAACGTGAGATATATACAGTCGAAATTGAGGATGATAGTTGTGACATATAAACTCAAAGAGAGAGGCGTAATTCCGAGTTTTCACTCAGTTCACATGCACAGGAAGAAATAGTAAGTATAACTAGAACAGGATGATAGAAGGAATGTCAGCAATACGAGTTAGATACGCAATGTATTAGTATAGTGCGAGAGACAGGAATCTCATATCTTCGTAAAGGTCCAGATATGCGGATTATACATGTGAACCTATCGAGAGAGATTATTACTTCATCTAGAGAGGAGCATTCATCGTTGCTATACTTCTTTGTTGATCTATAAGAACCAGAAGTTCAGCCATGAACCTGATAACATAGTAGTTCCACAAGCATAAGACCTAAAACGATACAGTCGGGATCAGAGAGGAGAGCAGATATAAAAAACTTACCGGAGAACACTCTCATAAGAAATCGTTAATTATGAATCAGAAGGACGAGATGCAGTATTAAGCAAACAGCTTCTTAGCTTTAAGCAGCAGTTCAGTACTTATAAGTAATTGGTATTTCTGAGTACATTGCACAGTATATCTTATTTTCTACATAAGATATATGTATATTCAAAGTAGTTTTCTTAAATAGAGGATTTTGGCGTATTTCAGAAAAATATTACAAATATAATATATAGAGTAAATATTTTATCACTGGCTTCACAACAGGTGAGCGTGCAACGTACAATGGTAAAAAAGTACGAAAAATTTAATGAAGAGAGAGTGATATCATAAGTTTTTTGATATTATAAGATACTCTTTACTAGATATCTTGTGATTTTAGTCACGACCGTTCTCAAACATCATTAAGTTATCGAAGAAAAGTATTTATATAGTCGGGAATAAAAATTAACTATGTTCCTAATAAGTCTCAGATAGTTTTCATTTATTAGATCAAATATTCTGAGGATGTAAAAATATATGGGTTATATATTAAAAATTAGTCAATTATTCTCATGGATCTGAACGTACTACCAGCGTAATATTAAATTTGACTGAGATATATAAATACCTATGATATATTATATCAAGTATATTAGTTCAAATATAGGGTTATATAATTAATAGAATAATATAATAATAGTGAGAATTAGTTATAAATGTATTTCTACTAGTATATATATAATATATAATATATATATATATTAATATATATATATATATATATATTATAATATTATATATATATCAAGATTGTCACGATTTCACGGGTATCTATTATATATAATATTATATATATTATATATTTAAATTATATATATATATATATATATATATTATATTAATATATATATATATATGATTTATATTAATATATATCATATATATTATTATAATATAATATTAATATATATATTAATATATATAATTAATATATATTATTATAATATAAATTGGTATATAAAAGTTTACAATAGCACCTAGCCTGACACTTATATAATCTGAAAAATATTGGTGTTATTGCCATATTATGGCTATTTTATTCTAGTTCGTTTGTGTATCGAAATCATTAAGTATGTTATAGGCTTAATTTATCCACTATAATTTCAACAATTTGAGAAAAATCTTTAATTTAGTAATAAAAAAGATACTCGTAGTATTGCGTTAGGTTAAGTAAGGAATTAGACTTTATAGTTTATGCAAGGTATAGATAAGATTTCACATAAAATTTAGGAAATTGTTAGGTTAATTTACGTTATTCGTATGTTTTTTATAGAGGTTGAACAGTTACTTATATCCACATTACAAATCACAGAAATGCTGTACAATGAAACTAATCTGAAAAAACTGGGGCTTAACTTATTTAATTTATTAATAACCAAATTAGAAATAAGCTGTTAGATAGAAATAAAAATTGTAATAATAATATAAAAACATTATTATAACAGAATTTAATTAAGGTTACAGTAATAAATTTAAGTAGATTTCATTATTATTATATGTAAAATCAGTATTAATAATATAAATATATAAATATAATAATAATTATTAAATTAAAAATAACTATATTACTAAAATAATATATATAAATACATATAATTAAATAAATAATATATAAATATAATATTAAATTAAATTAAATAATAATAATTAATAATAAAATATAATAAATAAATAATTAATATAATAATAATAATTAATATTATAATAATAATTAATAAAATAATTAATCTATATACAGTAAATAATAAGAACAAAATATATTATAATCCAGAACAACTTAATTTATATAGACTGTTAACATAATTCTTGGAGTAAAGAACCTTATTTATTCCGTACCCTATAATACAGCACTCAATTGTGAGCGATTCATCATTGCAAAGTGTTATCTAAAGTTCCTTACTTCGGTTCCAACACTCCGAAGCTCGTTAAAAACATCACTAAAATACAATTTCATTCCATTTAAAAATTATTTTTATTTATTATATAACTTATGTCATAATGATTTATTAAATAAGAATTATAGTTTATTAATTTTACAGAAATAGAAAGCATATATTATACTACGGCCTGTAAGATCCTCAGTTTATATTTATTCTCTATTCTTGTGCACGGTACATGCCTATAGCCCTAGTTCTTAGTATGAGTATATACCAGATGGCTTACAGCTGCTAGACTGACTTAGGATTTATCAACTCACTATATCTTGGGTATCTATTTCATAATATAGATACAATAGACCCAATTTAAATCATTCAAACTACGTAATAAACTCTGCCAGCAGGACTCCTACTCTTCAGAAAGCCATCCAACGACATTTCACCAAGGATATTATTCAGGGTAATATTGTCTTTCAGTGCACGTTCAAGGTTACTTGAACGACGATTTTCCACTTCAGCAGGTATATATAATAAGTGAGATATATAGTTGTGCCTTAAAGAATAGTTGTCGCTTATTTTGAGGTAAGAGTCATGTTGGCACCCTGTTTAATACGACATAATTAACAAATGTCACAGGAAACTACACTACATCCATGAGGCCACACCTCAATCTTAGAGAGTATAAATTTTTTGCGCTTATATATGTGATAGTCTGTGGCTATTGTTTAGATCCTTTTATTAATTTTATTATATAATATTATATTACTATTTATATAATCTACTCATGTTTAAATCACTGTGTAATTAATTTATTATTAATATTCTATATGTATTAAGTATTAATTTAAAATATTTATTTATTTTAAAATGTTTAAAAAATTAATTTTTTTTATAGTAAATATATATATAAAGTACAGCTGTATTTAGTCAATTTTTGTACTATCTTCCCAGACTGATCAACTTAAACAGGTAATTAAATAATACTAAAGGTTTAATATAGTTTTTAAATATAATTTATATTATATTTTAAATTGTTTTATATTTTTTTACTAATTTTGTTCTTTTGTACTGAAAACGGGATTAGGTTTTATAATATCACATATTATATATTATTATTTATTAATTATTTAATTATTATTTATATATTATTATTATATTATTATTATTATTATTAATTTATATTAATTATATTATTTTAATTTATTAATTATTTGTATTTTAAATTATTAAGTAATTATTGTTATTCTTTATTAATAATAATTATTTATTATATTATTATATTATATATTACTATATATATATTATTATAATTATTATAATTATTTATTTTTAACTTTATCATAATATTTATTGTAATTTTATTTATATGTTTTAGTTTAGAGCTTGATGGGTTTGGATAAACTACGAAAACGAGTCCTAATATAAATGATATTACTAATAGCTCACTGATTCGTCTTTATTATTTATTAAGTTTATGAAATATAAAGTTTACATTTATTATGCTGTTTGATTTAATATTATATATTAATAATAATATATATATATATAATATATATATAAATATAATAATATATAATATATATTAATATATATATTATGATATATATATAATATATATATATATATATATTATCTGTAATATATATAATATATATATATTAATATATATTAATGATAATATATATTAATATTAAATATAATATACTATAATTAATATATATATATAATAATATAATATATATATATAATAATATATAATATATTTAATATATATATATATATATACTATATATATATATAATATATATTAATATATATATATATATATAAATTATTATTAATTTATTAATATTTATATATATTATTAATATATATTATATATATATATCATATAATTATATATAATTATATAGTTATATATATATATATATATATATAAATATATATATTATAGTTGATTTAATGTAGTAATTACAAAAATGTAGTTAATACAGAAAAAAAAGGTTTGTTTTATCTATACTGTATGTAATAAATTTAAATATATATCTACTGAAATTTTAAACACTTCAGAAGAGTTAATAATATATATTATGAGGCATATAAAAATAATTATAGTATAAAAAATACAATTTATATATATAAGTGATATAAAATCGTAGCTAATGTGAGCATGATGCATGAGTATAGTTATAATGAGAAATAACTTTTATAGTTCCACATAGATCTAATACAATCATAGACACAATATGAGAAAAGAGTAAAATTAGTAACATGCTGTATTGTAATATGTATAATCCTCGTTCTGTAATATGAGAGCACTACTATGAGTAGATAGTTTCATATATAGACATATGTAAAATTTATAAATGAATTCCTACATTATCTATAGCAGCTCAATAACATTGAGCAAATTATTATTCCTATAAAATATATTAAATAGTATAAATTATAATATAATAACGGCAAAAATCAGTCATTTGAAATATAATTAATGAACATTTTAATTTCACAATAACACAAACACTAATAACTATGTATTAGACCTACTGATGTATTTAACTATAATTTATAATTATAATTACTATATTATACGTTGTACACTAATTAAATGAGCTTTAAAGCTAGTAATAGGAGAGGTATTAGGCCCCGATATATATAAAAAATATCGATTATTATCGAGATATTTCACATAAAATATCTAATATTCTTCTCATCGATAAGTTTATATCAGTAAATAAAAAATATTATTACGAGTATTATAATTGGAGTAATTTTAAAAAAAATATCGTTTTATATATATATATAAATATATATATCATATTTAAATAATAATATATATATATATATTAAATATATATATATATAGTATTATATATATATTATATATAAATATCTTATATATATATATTAATTAATATATATATTATATATATAAATAT
>JABUQX010063296.1:12500-22500 GCA_015478945.1 Trachelipus rathkii
TAATCTGGTGATGAGGGACTTAAGCCAAATACCGCAGCCTCATCTACATAATGTGCACACGCTTTAATATATAAGTGACATAATAATCTATCTATCATCTATATTAGTTGCATATATATTATATCGTGCATTTACATCGACGATTCTAGTACGGCTATCAGATGATGTGCGTACACACAATTATATGAGACGAGATGATGAGCGAGATGGAGCAGCCGCAATATCGTTCTGTCAAATAGCATACGCCAGCGAGAGTGAAAAGCGGAGCGATGGTGTAGGACAGAGATAGCATATATGTCATCGATATAGGGCAGTTCGCTCCATATACGTATATACTCCATATCACGCGAGATCAGATATGAGCCTATTCTGTTTCTGGTCGATGAGGAAGCTTCGATAGAGAGCGCCAAAGTAAGAAGTATAACACGTAGACGAGAAGAGATATATGTGAGTATCAACGATGTCTCGTAGGAAAGTTATAATCAAACGTCAGATAGAGAATACATCGAGATGAGACTGTAATCACAGTAAGATGGTCGTATATGACAGTCCGTCAGAACAGTTCCTAGCGAGTAGTGTGAGGATAGTGCCGTGGATGCTGCGTGTCCTTCAACCAAATTCCTTTTAGATGTTAAAAAATCGGTGATGGCAGCATCGTACTAGCGACTTTATGTTTCCACACTGGAATCAGAACGTAGTTCCGGGTTGAGATTGAAACTAAACTTAGAGTGTCCTATGCATTGCATGTCTATTAGTGAATAGAGTTCGGGGGGCCGGAGGGAGGTGAAGTTGATACTAGTGACGGGCCGGCGATCGGGCGCCGCGGGATGTGCGATCGACGTTCTGTAGTAGGGTCCTAATAGTAGGTTTCGTGGTATGAGCAATCTGACAGCAGATGTTGTGGCTAAGCCTTGTTGATAGTCGCTTCGCACTTTAACATTTTGTAAAATTTACTATTCCGTCACTCAGGCAACAGCTTTCCCATGCCTTTGGTTGCGCGGTTTATACGATCGGATTGCATGGCGTTTGGTTTCTGATAAACAATTATGAGTTGCACCGTCACGAACTCTATTTTTCAGGCTGGACATGGATTAGCTGTCATACAAACTGAAACTTGCAGTGAACATCATGGAGATGTTTGGGGATTCTTAGTGCTCATTTCAGATTGGGGGGTGTCACTTAGCGCTTGGTGCTTATTCTATCGCTTTAAACCTATAATAGTTGTATATTGTAAGGGGGTGGTTAGTGACAGGAGGTGGCGTTGTGGTCGTCACGTGTTGTGTACTGATCGAGGCAGTGGTGCGTATCTTACTTGGTCCGATAACGTCGAGAGCTGCTACGCCGACTCGTGTGAGATGGCTTTATGGGAAGAGGATGCAGGTTCATAAGGGTGCACTACGCGTGATCAGAGAAGGTATGAAAGCTAGATACTGTTACTACCGTCCTCACATAATTGCCATGCGTTTCGACTTTGCTGTGGTTGTGTGTTGGTCTGCTTGTTTACGGTCGCTCGTTGCTACGGCAGCTCCATGATTTGTGGTTATAGGGTAACCACGGAGATTTTTCATGGGGGCAGTTTGATCCGCGGAGGTTTGAGAGAGATAGACAGTTGCGTGAGCATTATCTCTCAGGCTGCATGGGTTGTCTGGCACTTATATGAGTGCGGCTGCGGCTTGCGACGGAGTGAGACTACTCGGCCCTGTCTATATATGTATCACACAGCGTATATGACATCCCCGATGACTGACATATGACTGGAGTTGTAGCTGCTGACTCGGTTGCAATATCGTCTATCGCGCTAATTTTTCTATACAGCGACACAGAGCCATAAGTCGTGGGAGTCGACCACTGTACGTGCTAGAGCCGAAGAGGGATGTATTCTGCTTTCCCGACCCGCAGCATATGTAAGCCGAGGCGGGCTTTGCATCCAAACGAAAGTGCGTCTATCCTTCGGTTATCCTAGGCTACTTTTTGGTTTGTTTGGTGATTTTTAGATTCGGTTTCTGGCCTGCGTTTGCCGATGAATTAGACGATATTGTCTTCTATCGACCTTTGTCAATAGGTCGTGTCTCTGTGCGTTCTCCTCTTTTTATTGGGCGGGTTCTCTTTGTCTGGATTTTGGTTCGTTGGCTACCAATTCGTCTTCCGAATGCTGAGAGGCTCAAAGCGATCTTTGATGGTGCCTCGCTAGACTTTCGTTCGGCTTCTAACTATCTTGAACCGCTGGTACGTCCGGGAATCTACGATTCTGGCAGTTCCTCAGGTGCCTTTCTGATCATCTCCGACCTCTCTCTCCTCTTGGTACGACGTCGCACGGTATAAGTCTAATGATTAGAGTAGTGAATCAATGACGTTACGATTGTGACCGCTAGTACTCTTTGCCATCTATGAGAACTATCATCGTTTGGGTTGCATCACCACTATATGGCTGGGGGTGCTCTCTGGAAATTCTGTATATTGATCGAACGTTAGGAAGGCGGGTGGCCCGGATGGCCCCTTGATCCTTTTCCGGAGTTTTGAGTGAGTGTGCTTCCGTGCTATCCCCGCCCCATCGGTTGAACTAAAAGTTCTCTATGTGCTCCATATGACTTTTGAACTACTTTCCGTCAGTGGGGTTGGAAGCACGCGCACATTGTCCAACCTTATTCGCGAAAAAAGGAAGGCCAGCTCTGATCCTTCTAACTATCGCCTTAGCTCTTACTTGTAATCTATCTAAGATCTTGAAACCCTTCTCACTCTCACTTCTTAGAGTCATCGTGGAATCTCATTGCAATCTTCTTTCCGCATCTGCTCCTCCGGTTTTTATTTTTTTTTGATTTGGTACGTGCTTTTCGGCGCTGCGAGGTCTAGGCTGGCGATATAGCTTTCCTATCTGACTGATCTTAGGTTTTCCGCCTTTTAGGAACTACGGGGAGACTTGCGTGGTGGCGCTGACATATCCAAAGCATTTTACCGGGTATGGCACGCTCGCTGCTCTCCAAGCTCTCCTCCTTTGGTTTTCCTCCTTCTCTTTGCTTCCTTATGTCTAGTTTTCTTTCAAATCGCTCAATATCAGGCTGTTGTTTTGTATTTGGGCGGACTTCTTCTCTTTTTCTGTTCAAGTTAAGTGGTGGTCCTCAGGATTCTTTCTTATTCTCTCTACTTTATTGCCTGACGTGTTTTCATTCATGATATGCTTCTCACCTGCACATCTAACATTTCTATTGCAACTTTCATGATGCTGATTGACTCGATCGTTTTTCTGTCATTCTTTCACGCATTTCTTATCTGCTCTTCCTCTTTTATTCTTAGGAATGCCTCTCGTCTTATCTTTTGTCCTGATTCGTGTATGTTTCGTCGCTGATGCTGGATAGATATGGTGCCGGATGGGGTCCGGTCTTGATTACTCTGTGTGTGGGGAAAGTTCAATTTCTGTGTGAAAGAGCTCAACTTGCGATCAGATATCGTCCTCTCTCGTGAAGTACATCGGCTCGTGTATACTTTCTTTATCTCTGTTCGGATGCGGTTCTTCTTTTGTCTGTTCTCTCCGTGTTGGATCCATTATGGATGTATCGTATCCTTTTGTTGTCTTACAATGTTATAACAAAAAGATTATTTTCTTGTTGAAATTCCTCAACAGGATGCTTACTATATCGGTTCTTAAGGCGTGCTCAAAGATATACGTGGAGTTGTTGTCTGTGGTTTTAGGATCGGGTGGCGTAGAAGGCTGTTGTTTTGTTTTCCTCTTGTCACAGTTACGGTGTGGCCACGTTATATCAGAGGGTGTTCGCGCGTATCCGCCCTGTGGAGTTTACTGGGTGCTCGTCATATCTGGGGGCTCTAGGTTTTCACCGCGCGTCTTTTGATATTTGGGTTGTCCTAAGGTCGGAATTAGGTGGCATTAAGAAGACTTATAGAGACCTGTGCCTGTTTCGTGTTTCTATGTGTCACTTTTGATCCCTGCTATGGTCTTTGCGGCGCGATTGGTTGGTTGCTTTGTATCTTACTTCTCTTTCGTATATTGTTAGCCGTAGTGCGGCAGTTGGGTCTGGGGCGAGGGGAACTTGTCCATTTCTCTGCTTGTGTCCTCAACCTGTTGTTGAAGACGGCCCTCTTGTTAGCATCAAAGGGTGCTGTGTCGCACAGGTGTGATAGGTTTTTGTGTGATTATCTTATGCGAACTGCCAGACTACGGTTCCGTGCTGCGGTGCCGTCCTTCTTCCTGGCACTTTCGGTTCTGTGTGGGTAATTTCTTTCATCTTCTGTGTTTCCTGACTGCAATTTTTTAATTCTTCCCAGCTTGTATAAGCCGCGTCTATTGATGCAATGCACGATAATATGCCCCTAATTATTTTTGTTAATTTGTTTAATGTAACACCGGTTCCCAGTGTCCTGGAGATAGGTGCTGCTTTGCGCCGTGAGTGGTGGTTGTATAACTGTAAAAATAAAAAAAATAGAAAAAATAAGAAAAAAAAATTTCAGGGGGGAGGGGAGATATGTGTTTATTCGATAGTTGATTCGATTTGTTTACTTATTTTTTTTCTCTCCTCCTATTGAGTGTTCTTTGGTACAACTGGAATTATATAGAACCAAGACGAGACCGTGTGGTCGGATCGTGCAGTATATATAGTTATAGTTTGATTTATAGTTATTAGTATGTATGATATAGTATTTATATTTTTATATGGTAAATAAGATTTGTGGATCAGCAAAACTGTTTGTATATTATTATTATATTGAGTTATTATTATTATAGTTTATTAGTATTTATAGGTTGTTATGTGATTGGGTGTGTATTATGTGTTTAGATTATTTAGTTGGTTCGTAATCTATATATATAGTATATATATATCAGTGGCCGAAAATCTAGTAAACTTTTTACTAACTCGTGCTCTCCTTCGTCTCTCTCATCTCCTCTCTCTCTCTCTTTTAAGTTATATATAAAATATATTATATATAGTATATATAGTATAATATATATATAATATTATATATATATAATATATTATATTTTATATATGTGATATATATAATTTATTTTGTTTTTTTTTTTTTGTGTGTGGAAGTGTATTATATTGACTATTTGGTAGTGCGCTTCTTCTCGAGATCGTAATCCTGGTGAACCTAAGATGCACTCTTTATATGTTCGTTTAGGTCAGTATTCGCTTTAGCGTGCTACAAGCCTTAAGAACATTCCCTATTTTGTCTAAATAACGTCATGTGTATCCAGCTTGTAACGAGGTTCATTTCTCGGATCTTTTCTCCACTCCCGTAGAGAAAATCTTAATGATGTATTTTATGTTGACCTGCCTCTCATGTAGGTGGTAGACTGGCAATTTATGAAATCGCTGGACATGATTGAGGCCCACAATATGTCCGCCTCCTCTTGGCTCGTAGTGTGTTCCAGGGTACGTCCCGTGATGCCATTTTTCAGTGTACAAGGCGGTGCGCTCCCAGTCAAACTTTGATTAGCTTTATCTTTTTCTGTCGTCTCCGTACGGGTGTTTCGATGCGGTGTTGTGGCAAGAAGTGCTGTGATCGGAGGTGATTCTGGGGTTGCGGTTGGATAGGTAACTTTTTTTCAGAAACATAAAGCCGAACATGGTGAGTGGTCTTCCTCTCGCACAGGCGAAAGCGCTTACATGAGGTGATGACTTTGCACGCTCTCCGTAATTAAGCTCACACTGAACATCACTCGACAGTTCACTATATGTCACGAGCCATTCATCCGCATTTGCGAATTTTTGCCGTCGCCACACCCCGCGCAGTCTGTTCATCATATCTTCATTGATTGTTCCCCGCTGGACCCCTATGCGCTGTCGTTATTTTCCTACTTTACGGTCCATAACACCTGCTTCTAAAAGATTATCCCATTATCTTATCTAATCTTCCCACTTTAGCAGTACCACTATTTTTCTTTATCTTCAAAGAAGTGTAATATTCCTTTATAGCATTTTGATTTTGTTATGTTAATCTTAAGACTATTAAGCAATGCAAGGATACAAATTTTATTTAGTTTTTTATTTATTTTGACTGACTGAATATTCATTTCACCAATCAAGAATCTTTTCTTTGACATTTTGAAACTAATATATGAACAGGGCCCTCCCAATGGTGCTGATTTTTCCAGCCCAGTATGGCCGTTCTTTGTGAGCCGTGGTGGTCCTGTACACTAACTCAGAAAAAAAAAAAAATATAGTACTTACAAATTATAAATAGTAATATATATATATGAATATAATAGATATAGATATATTATATTACTATAGAATATATATATATATATATACTGATATATATAATAATATAAATATATATATATAGTATAGTATTCTTTATTAATATAATATATATACTATATATATATATATACTATATATACTAACTAGATACGGTAATACTATCTTATAATTATAAGTAGCGCTTTAAATCCTATTCCAGGGGTCGTTAATATGCAGCGGTCATACTCTTACTGATATACTCTGACAAGTATATATATAGTATATATATATATATATATAACTATAATTTTTTATTTTAAGGTATATAATATATATACGTATGATATATATGATTCATATTATATGATAATACTAATTTATATATATATATATATATAGTATATATATATATATATATACGATATTCTTTTATTTTTATTATATAATATATATATATATATATATATTAGATAGAATAGATAGATAGATAGATAGATAGATGAGATAGATAGATACGATAGAATAGATAGATAAATCGCTGTGAGGTTACTTCATATTGAAAAAATTTCTTAATTTAGACACCGTTTTCTATTGTAGCATTTTTTCGATAGATTCAATTTAAAAAGTCTTTCATTTTCGTAATATTGGTTTAAAGGTATTTTGGTAATCATTTTTAAATTATTTTATATGGTTTGATTAAATGTTGTTTTTGTTATAAATATTATTTATTATGGTTAAGTTTTAAACATATATCAATTATGAGCGCGAGTTAAAAACAAATTTTTACTGATAAATTCACAAATAAGATATCCGCCAATTGCTTTGGGGGCTACGGATTAGTTCTATTTTTCAAGTGTGGTTAATACAGCGTTATTTAAATATGCGGGCTATTCTAGACCCTTTTTTCGTTCAATTTTGGCATAATCCGTTTTATATTTTTTATGTAATAATTTCATTTATTTGATCAATTTACCCGCAAAAAAATAAGAAAAAGTAATTATCGTAACTTTGAGAATCTGCAAAAATAGCATCATTTCTATAATGTCAGACTTCGTGCTGAGCAAGAGTGCAGGAGTCGCCTCTGTTATAATATATGATATATATATATAATATATATATTATATATATAGTTAATATAATTATATATATTATATATATATATACTTATATAATATATATATATTATATAGTATATTATATATATATATATAATAATATTATATATAATATTATATATATATATATATATATATATTAGATTGTACCTTGTATATTACGAATCGGCGGTAGCGTTAGGAAGGGTTATGCAATAAGTTTGGGTTAAGTATTCGTAATTGAAGGATTTAATTCTTTTAATCTAACGATAATAATTAAGCCGTTTTCGTTTTTGCATTTGTGCTTAAAAATATGCTTAAGTTTGTGTTCGTTTTTGTCAAAGTTTAGCGCATAAAATAGTAAAAAAAATGTCATCAAAACGTAAGGAATTTTCTTTATTCGTGGTAAACGGTTGCTTTTTAGACAGAATATTTTATTCTATTTACACTTAATTAGGGAAATCTTTACGTTTGGTTCGAGCTTTTTTTTAGACGAATTTTGCGCTATAGTTTGACCAATAAAAAGAATGAAAATTTAAAGCATTTTTTTAGCACAAATGCTAAAACGAAAACGACTTTAACCAAGCTTATCATAACCTTTATTCGCTACCGCTTTTGTATATAGCGGATACATCCCTAACTTATAAAAGTATTATATATATATATATAGTATATATATATATAAGTACATAATATATAATATTTTTATATAAAATATACGTACTTGTATAAATACATATATAATATAATCTATATATATATATAATATATATTATATATATATATATATATATTATATATATTATATATATATATATAATATTAATAGTATGACAACGTTGCTTTAAAACACTATAAAATCATTGAGCTTAATAATCATAAAAAAATGATGTTATCGATGTATCTAACTGATTGAATGATTGTGAACTTATACCTATTATTTATTATTATTATTATTATTATTATTATTATTATTATGTATTATTATATATAATTATGTATTATTATGATTATTATATTGATTATATTAATGTAAAAAAATAAAATTAAATAATTAGTTGATCCGTATTAATGAAACGGAAAAGATTTAATAATAATAATAATAATAATAATAATAATAATAATAATAATAATAATAATAATAATAATAAAAATAATAATAATAATAATAATAATAATAATAATAATAATAATAATAATAATAATAAAATAATAATAATAATAATAATAATAATAATAATAATAAAAAGAAGCAATGTAAATATTAATTATTAATATTATTATTATTATTATTATTATTATTATTATTATTATTATTATTAATATTATTATTATTATTATTATTATTATTATTATTATTATTATTATTATTATTATTATTATTATTATTAATTGAGTATTATTATTATTATTTTATTATTATGATAAATTATTTCTTATTATTATTGATTATTATTATTATTATTATTATATTATTAATTATGTATTATTACTTATTATTATTATTATTATTATTATTATTATTATTATTATTATTATTACACCTACTGTAAGTGTGAAATTTATTGTGCTCTACAGAGCGATGGAGGAACGTTGCAGACGGAGACCGGAAATCAAGTTTGTATTTGTCGTTTCCCCTTTCCCCCATCTGCCATATTATCTACAGTTACCCCCTCTCAATCCTTTAGTCTCCATACCCCAAAAATGTAGACACCCCATCCCCTCCCCCCCTCTCTCTCTCTTTGTTACCTTAAAAAAGGAATTTCATATTGAATTGTTTACATATTTTTTGGATTATTATTGTGGCCCTTAGGCACTTATTACAGTTATTTTTTATTAGTTCATTATTAAGTGACGTTAATATTATATTTCAGTGGTAATAGTATGCTATTAAAATTTTTAAATATAAAAAAAATCATTAATCAGTTTCGAAAGTAATTTCTTGCTGCCACATGAAATAGGACTTAAATTGATTGGGGAGGGAGCAGGTTAACCCGATGGAGGGGGACGAAGACGACCTCCACCGGGGGATCCCATTCTCCGTTACCCCACAACCATTTTCTGACAATTAGAATCGATAGTAAGGAAAATGGATTCGACTGAAGATTTTTTTATTATTTTAGCGTTCGATTTATGACTTTTTTTTTATTTTATCGTTCGATTTTTTTCTTTTTTTTTTAATTTTTTGAAAGCAATTTTTTACCAATGAATATTAACTACATTTCCTACCAAACTAGTAAAATTAATAAACGTAATTTGAACTTAACAAGGCCCATTTATTATTATTATTATTATTATTATTATTATTATTATTATTATTATTATTATTATTATTATTATTATTATTATTATTAATATTATTATTATTATTATTATTATTATTATTATTATTAATTAAAAATTAAAATTTAAAAAAGGTAAAATGAATTTTTTAATAATAATAATAATAATAATAATAATAATAATAATAATAATAATAATAAAAATTGCTTATATTTTATTTTTATTTTTTAAATTTTAATTTTTAACAATTTTATTATATTATTATTATTATTATTATTATTATTATTATTATTATTATTATTATTATTATTATTATTATTATTATTATTATTATTATTATTATTATTATTATTAAATAATCGAAATTCCGAGCAGTGATAAGTTAAGTATATGAATCACGAGAATTATGGCATTGTTCATTGT
>JABUQX010063296.1:35000-38200 GCA_015478945.1 Trachelipus rathkii
TATTAAGAATATTTTTCCGCCCTTCCCTCAGAAAAATTTAATGTTTTGCATTTATCCAGCAGTAAAAGTTTCCTTAGCTGCTGTGACTCAAACAATAGATCGATATATATATATATATATATATATATATATATGCAACATTTCTTTTTTATATTTTTAAATATATATATATATATATATATATATATATATATATATTTGTTTATAAAATTTAAATAGGTATATACCCTATATATATATATATATATATATACATATATATCTATCTATATATATATATATATATATATATATATATATATATATATAATGGCTCTAAAATATTCGGAGGGATGCAAATCTAACGAAACAATAATAATAATAATAATAATAATAATAATAATAATAATAATAATAATAAAAATAATAATAATAATAATAATAATAATAATAATTATATATATATATATATATATATATATATATATATATATATATATATATATATATATATATATATATATATATATATATATATATATATATATATATATATATGTGTGGGCGCAGGAGGTTGAAAAACAGCCTGTCATAAGAGAGGACACTGGTTCAAATCCTCCGCGTAACAGTTGGGTTTTATCTACCTGGGGCAAGAATTAAAACTTGACTGTGAACACGTTGGTGGCGCTGGTTTGGGATAGCTGGTCTTAAAGTTCGATTTCCTGTGGTCCCCCGTGTTACCCCTGCATAGGGGATAAAGCACGTTAATAGAAGGGTATTTTTATATATATATATATATATATATATATATATATATATATATATATATATATATATATATATATATATATATATATATATATATATATATATATAGCATATACAAAGCCTAACATATAATTATAGGGTAAATATCAGCTTAAGCTTTACGGTAATATATATATATATATATATATATATATATATATATATATATATATATATATATATATATATCTCTATATAAATATATGTATATATATATATATATATATATATATATATATATATATATATATATATATATATATATATATATATATATATATAATATATATATATATATATATATATATATATATATATATATATATATATATATATATATATATATATGTTTATATATATATATATATATATATATATATATATATATATATATATATATATGAACATTTATCACCGTAAGCTAAAGTTAACCCTATAATTATGTTAGCCTTTGTGTAAAATTGTCAACCTAATAATTACTTGGAAAAATAATTGGCAACTTAATGCCGGAAGAAAACTTTGCTATACTTCCATGAGTTTACACTCTATTTTTTTTTTTTTTTTTTATAATCTTTAACGTTTATATATTTTTTTAAATGTTTAACCTTTTCCTCAAATATATTTAAAAAGAATAAATATATTGAAGCTTTATGGAGAAATTTTTCACCAATCCAAAATAGGGACATACACTCAAATATATGAAGAATACTATCACATTGAATTGATGATATTAGCGAACCGAGTCAATTTAACGTAATTTTTAGGTTTTTTATTATCACTGTGTCTGCGAAGCCATTTGGTGGAGAGAGAGAGAGAGATTCCTAATCAAAATCATTTAAATAATAAAAACCTTTTCAACTTTTTAATTAAGTAAATGAAAAATACTTAATCGTAAAATAAATTTCGATTTCTCCTAGCTCCCTATTTCTAAGGTCTGTATTATTTGCAGCCACTACGTAAATTCTTGCAATGCCCGTTGTATTTTATTTACTTTGCGAGTCTTTTATTGTAATAATTGTTATATACTTTATTTTTGCTGCGAGGTTGCAGTCCTGCTCGTAGCTTATTTGTTCCTTTCTAATTGCATTTCTTACTAGCATTAATAATATGAATATAATGGATGATATATATTTAGTATGTTACGGTTAGGTAAATTCCTAACATAAAATATGTCCCTTTTTTTTTGGTGGGCTGCAGCCGCAGTCCCTATGGTAGAGCCGCCACTATATATATATATATATATATATATATATATATATATATATATATATATATATATATATATATATATATATATATATATATATATATATATATATATATACTCCACCACTGGCTTTTCTCCTTTTTCAAGGAGGGGGACCTCTCAAGTGAGTTTCCCTCT
Organism: Trachelipus rathkii; assembly: GCA_015478945.1. Classification (NCBI taxonomy): domain Eukaryota; kingdom Metazoa; phylum Arthropoda; class Malacostraca; order Isopoda; family Trachelipodidae; genus Trachelipus; species Trachelipus rathkii. The sequence goes on from JABUQX010063296.1 coordinate 37,171, forward strand.
GGAAATCGAACCAGAGATTCTTGATTTGCGAGTTTGATTCTTTATCATTTGCTGTCCGTTATATTTTCCATTTATCCCATCCCAATGCTGGATATATATGTTGGATGTCACCCTATCTCAATGGTTGATGTTGTATCCCAATTTACAAGAAAATTTATTCCATTGTCCCCTTATGGAATTCTTCCTATTCTATCTTCCGAATTTTGTCTTTAAAGTAATAATTGTAAAAAATCTCATTTGAAGTTGTGACCTTTCTCCTTACTGAATAAATGGATTTTAATCAGGGTTGTTGATCTGGCACTGTTGAACCCTCCCCTCCTCCCAACTCGAAATAAAAATTGAGTTGAACTGGGCTGCATTCCTGCTATTACGTCTCAGCATCCCTCTCCCTGTCAAAAGGTTTTGATTAGAACTGGGGTATACTTTTTCTTCTCCTATTATCCCTTACCTTCCTTCTCCGTCAATTGGCCTTTGTCTTAAACTTACGGTAAATAAATAATTTATTTACCTTATTGTGATATCACAGACGTGACATTTTTGACACATACTAATGAGGATCTCTAAATTTTGGCGGATATTGTCATTATGTAGATGCGAGTTTCGCATATGCGAAGGAAGATGCGGATTCTGCAACGTCACTTATCTTCCTTTAAGGTAAAATATGCAACGCTTTTCCTCATAACAATCATTAAAATTCATATATCACACCCAAATAACCTTTTTTTATATGCCATTTTCTACCAAACCTTCCCCCCCCCTTTGGTAGCTCGAACGCTTGAGTAAGCACATCATCATGACTTCTCAAGACATTTTATGGCATTGACGTACTTAATTTCAATTACCATACTACATATATATGTGATGTGAATATAGATGGCTGACTTTCACATATTGCGGATGAATGCCTCGTACGGTCTCGCATAGTTTTATGAATAGTAATCAGGGCTGCGAAGCATGAGTCTGAGCTGGAGCGGAATCAATTAAGTTTGATAATACAGTTAAATATCCCACGATTGAACGAAGTATTACC
>JABUQX010063297.1:5000-20000 GCA_015478945.1 Trachelipus rathkii
ACAAGATATTTTACAGTTAACGGATTTTATTGATTCCTTATAAGATCTTAACTGTTTCCACAATTGAATTCTAATATATAAAAAAAATTTGGGCTTAGAATGGTAAAAGAATCTATATTTATAAATTAAAATATCAGGATTCTAACTGTAAAATTAATATCGAAGAGCTCAATTCTTTCGAAGATATATTATATATACAGTATATGCGTAGGTAAGCATGGGAAAATGTTCAAAAATTTTAACTTACCAATTAAGGAAAAGCAAAATGTTAAAAAAAAATTAAGTACTAATATATTTAAGTGAAAATATATCTACAACCTGTAACGCACTTTACAAAATGGCATACTTCTGATATTTATATCTACAGTATATAGTATAAATGAGCCAATAGCCGAAGCGTCATGTAAATTGAGGTACCAAAATTATACTCGAATAGGCAAGAGCAAATTAAAAAAAGTTGATGTCTTTTATTAAAAAAAATATAACACATGATTTCATGATAAAATTTTATAGAGTGATATAACAAAGAATTATAGGGTTTACTGGCTATCTTTCTGTCAAACAAAAAAAAAATAGTTAAAATTAGAATTATTTAAGTTGATGTAAAATCAGCGGTAATGTTTTTTCTGAAGCACTATCTTCATTCCAATTTTTTATCTACCAATAACAAATTTTTTTCATTATCATTCTTCTTTTTAAATGTAAATTTATTCATTCAACACTGAGAATCGTGTTTATATGCCCTCAGGAAACATTATAGGTGTTATTTCTTTATCTTTGAAATAAAATTAATGCTATTATTTTTACATCAATTTGCTAAGCGTCGTCACAATCAAGGTTGAAAACTCTTCATTATTCTGATTTTGAGAGTTTATACTAAAGTGAACTTGAGAAACAACGGAGATGAGATATTCAAATGAAAAAACAATAAGATATGAGATGGAAGGGAGGATAGAATGGAGAAATAGAATGGTTTTAATTAGATTATTTTGGGAGCTGCTGAGGAAATCATTCCCGCTTTTAGCCAAAGAACTTATTTATACTAAAGAAAAATATGATTTGAATCAATAGATCAATAGATCATGGGTAGGAGGGTGGGGAGGGTAGATTGGGTGGTTTGATTTACTGATTTACTGATTTAGGGCATGTAAAACATAACAATTTTAGTAAAAAAAATGACTTGAATCAATAGATCAATAGATCATGAAAGGGTGCGAGGATGGTAGGGAGGGCGGTTTGATTTACTGATTTACTGATTTACTGCTTTAGGGTATGTAAAACATAACAATTTTAGTAAAAAATATGACTTGAATCAATAGATCAATAGATCATGGATGGGTGGGAGGGTAAGAAAAAAGCAAAAAAAAAGGATCTCAGAGAACACCTTGAAAAATGATAAAAGTTAGAAGAAAGCCATTATCCGGGAAAATTTCCATCTCCCACATTTAATTAGATATCTTTTAAAGTAATTTTTGCTTCAAAATCTTAGAATGTTATTTTGTTTACTTGAATTAATTTTAGGCATTAATTGAAACAACGATTACAAAAGAGAGCTGATTCCAAATTGAATCTGAATAAATTAATTAACAAGCCCCATTTTCACTCTGTTTAGATGTTCTCTGGTAATAATCAGCCGTTGAATCTGAGATGTTCCTTCAAATATTTGGTAAACCTTTGCGTCTCTCATTAATTTTTCCACCGGGTATTCAGTATTAAAACCATTTCCTCCGAATATCTGTAGAATAAAACAAGCCAATAAATAAACTTATAGTTTCCAAGATTCGACATTGAGATGTAATATAATAAATTAATATAACATAATATAATATATACTACAATATATATATATAGTATATATTATATATACATAATACTATATATATATATATATATATATATATATATATATAATATATATATATGATATATAAAATATATATATAATATATACTATAATATATTTATATATATATATATATATATATATATAATATATAATATATATTATATATAATATATATATATTATATATATATATATATTATATAATATAATATATATATATAATATAATATATATATACTATATATATATAAATATATTATATATATATATATATATATATATATATATATATACATAATATATATATACTATATATCAATATATATATATTTAAATTATATATAATTATACTATATTAGTGCGATGGTTTAAAGATATTAAAATATATGTCAAAAACTTACTCTTTCCAACGTATAAACAATCCTTTGGGCCAGCCCCCGTGCCAATCCAATCACTACACCTTCCAATGAATTCCCTCAAACCTGTAATTGTACAGTATCTCAGGCCTCCTGTTAAATGAGTTACGGCCTGTGCAATATTAGAATAGTATTAAACTTTAAAAACTCACCAACTTATCTCCCTGAAGACCTTCAGTGGAACAACGGTTTGACCGAGTTCTTTCCCTTATGTGAAAACAGTTCAGTCAATATTTCTTATCAATGAATGAACCTGTTTTATGATCAACCTTTTGATCATGAAACCAATGTCTTAAGACTTAAAGCAATGACTACTTGAATATTTGAATAAATGAGAAAGTAAAATACGTTTGGAAACACTCAAGGAAACTACGGGAATAAATTTAAAAATACTTTAATAAAAAAAATGAATATGTACTGCTCTTACAAAATAAGTTTTATATATCCATGAACATGTATTTAGATGTCCTCAGATATCCACGTACATGCGCACTGCATAATATAGATTCAGTACTAATACCTAACTATAGATATATATATATATATATATATATATATATATATTATATATATTAATATATATATAATATATATATTATATATATATATATATATTATATAAATAATATATAATATATATATAATACTATATATATGTATATATATCATAGTATATATATATATATATATTATATAATATATTATATATATATTATATATATATATATATATATATATATATATATATATATATATATATACTATATATATATATATATATATATAATATATATTAATAAAAAACTAAATCATATTTTATGGGGCCTTATAAAAAAATCAACAACAAAATGCTCTACTATTAATTTATATAAATTTTCGCCCATATATATGCATATATTATATATATACACATTATGTTCAATCACAGATATAACAATCAAAATTAATAAACTCAATCTTGAACTTCAGGGGAAAAAGATATTAATATTTACTTGAAAGCTAAATGAATTTAACATTTGCAAAAGACGTCGATTTTTAAGTGTGCACAAGGTACTGCATGAACAGCTGTTACTACAATGCAAAGAGTTGCCAATTAGTATTTAAAACAAAATCTTTTTTACAAACAAAAATTGAGACTTTGACAATTAACCATATACTAAAATATTAAACATCAAACTGTTAAACGTTTTATATTTATTGGCACAATATAATATTTACGATACATCGAAGAATAAATTTCAATAACACATAAGCTTACCTGCCAGTAATACCTAGCAACGACGTGGACACAATGCACTTTTGCAAATCCGTATTTGCAGACGATGCTTTGAAAAAACAATGCACAATACTTACAATATAAACACAATAACTTTAAAAACACAGCTTTAAACACCATTAGCTTTACAATAAAATAAACAGCAATATTTTCCACATTGAAAATTATATCACCATATTATATATTTAAACACATATTACATCTACTTTGTAATAAAACATACAAAACACTTCATGGATACAAAATATACACACTAAACAAATAATAAATTGAATCGGAACATACAAGGCGTTAAGGGCAGCCAACTATATGCAACTTGGATAGACAACGAATGAAAGCGATTAGATAAAAAAAATTCTCATTTTTACTATTTATATAAATCACCGTAATTTAGACTACGCTTCCTTATCCAATCACAATTTTTAAAATAGTAAATAAAATGTGTATATATTTATATCATTATTCAGTAAGACAACATATACCAAACATTTAGAGAGCATGAAAATTGGTATTTCTTGTAAAATCGAACTTCGTTCTCAAGAAATGACAATTTTCTTTGAAATCAAAATATAAAAAGCTAACAAAAATTGAACATTGCGCGCTACCACACCTTATAAAATTACTGAATTTATTCAATAAATATTTATTCATATATATATAATAATTTATAATATATATATAAATAAGGCGTAGTATCCTTTCAAATGCTTTAAAATATTATATAATAATAATATAATAATAATAAAATCAATATTAATAAAGCTTTGTCAATAACGACCAATGATAATCCAGCTTTCAAAATTAAGCTTCAAGATGAGTTTTCATTGGTTGTTATTTGCACTTAAAATACAAACATATTTACAATATTTTCAACTGGGGCTTTTGCAGCATACATCAAATATAATATTAACGATAACAGAAAAAAAAGAAAAAAAAATTATTGCCAAAAAAATGGGCAAATCAAAAACTTTGGGGCCTTTTATATTAAATAATCCATAAATGAAAGTAATGTTAATATATTTCATGTACGCACTGGCATTACAATCTTTGGCCCCCATTATGAAGCAAATTGGTACATTTTCTTTTATGTAGCATGAAGTTAACAAAGACATTGGTTCATTTACAACGGTGTTCTTTCTTCCAGTAGAAACTCTGGCTGCCATGAACCCAAAGTATCTTCGGCATCCGACCTACTGAGATATCGCTATGACTTTATCTCTCCACTTATATGATTTAGGAATAAATCTGAACCTTTGCAAGTATAAGGACCATCTCATTATCCTATTATTTTCATACCCTTCTTGTTCATAGCCGTCAGCGGTCTGTGATCCGACTGAAGGATAAACTCCTTCCCTAGAGGTATGGCTCGAATTTTCTAATGCCATAACGATCGGCTAATGCTCCTTCTTTAAAGTTAAATTACCTCTGCTGTTTTAAGACAACTCTTTACTCCCATATGCGCTGCTGGATGGAGAATATCCTCGTCTTTTGGTAAGAGGACGTATCCTAATGAAGTGCCGGACGCATCCACTTGCAGCGTGAATGTTTTCTCCAATTCTGGCATCTTCAGGATGGGCTTCGAGCTCAAAGCTTCTTTTAACTTCTCAAACGCCTGCTGATGTCTGGATTCCCATCTAATCTTCGTTGGCTCACCTTTCTTTGTTAAGTCGGTCAATGGCGCTGCAATCTGTGCATAATTCTTTACAAAATCCTGGTAGTAACCAGTGAGCCCTAAGAAAGACCTTACTTGCTTCTTATTCTTAGGTGGCTCTGTCTTCTTAATTTTGATTACATTGTCCTCATGTAATCCTTTAGTGCCATTGCCAATAAAATGACCTAAAAATTCAACGCTCGACGAGGCGAACTCGCACTTCGTCGGCCGGATGGTGAATCCCTCCTCTTGAAGTCTTTGAAGTACAGTCTCAATCGTGATCGTATGCTCGCGCCAGGTCTGAGAATGGACGATGATATCGTCAATATAAAAGTCGACATCATTGATTCCATCCAGAATCCTGCGCATAGACCTTACAAGCGTTGCTCCGGCATTCACCATACCGAAGGGCAGCTTGAGGTAATGGAAATGTCCGTCTTCGGTTGAAAAACCGGTTTTGTAGCAATCCTCAGGCTTTATTTTTATCTGCCAGTAGCCTTTGGCTAAGTCAAGTTTTGTATAAAACTTGTCTTTGGCGAATTTGGTGAACAAAGTCTGAGTCGTAGTCATGGGCTCAGGATCGAAGACCGTAACCCTGTTTAAGGCCCTGTAATCTGAACATACTCTTTTACTTCCGTCCTTTTTCTGGACAACGACAACTGGCGCTGAATAAGGCGACGTAGAGGGAACAATGATGCCCATTCTTATCATCTTATCTGTTTCCTTCTTTAATTCCGTCCTTGTCGTAAATGGTAACTTGTACGGCTTCAGCCTGATGGGGGTATCATCAATAAGATCTATTGCATGACAGTAATTCTTTGCGGTGCCCGGCACATCTGTAAAAATTGCTTCATGCTTCTCTAAGATCTCCATTAGTTCTTTCCTCATATCATCTGTTATGTCCTCACTAATCTTAGTATCGGACAGCCTCTCCTTTCGTACCATGGTGGGGTCCATTTCCACTAACGTGATGTTTTCTTCGTTTTCCGTATCTAGGATCACTGCCGAAGCACCTATATTCACCTGATGTTGACCCATCTCTTCTTCTTCTTCTTCTTCATCCTCCTCTCTCACAATATACTTCTTTAACAGATTGATGTGATAAGTTTTTATCACATCACCAACTTGGATCTTGTAATTGTCTTTACCATACAACTCCACCACTGTGTATGGCCCGCCCCATCTCATTAGCATCTTGTTGCTCGAAGTCGGTAGGAGAACAAGAGCTAAGTCTCCTACTTTCAGCTTTCTGGTCTTCGGGCCCTTGTTATAATATCTTTTCTGAGAAATTTGGGCCTTAGCTAAATTTTCTCTAGCCAACTTTAGAGTTTCGTTTAGCCTTTCTTGCAAGTCAAACACGTATCTGTACGTTGACCTTGCCTCTTCAGGATTGATATCTCCTGCCCAAATTTCATGCAAAATTTGCATCGGACCTCGCACAGTTCTTCCGTACAGGAGCTCGAATGGGGAAAATCCTGTGGAATCCTGCGGAGCCTCCCTATATGCAAATAAAAGTGGTTCTATGAATTTATGCCACTTCCTCACTTGCTCACTACACATCCTCCTGAGCATTCTTTTCAGGGTACCGTTAAACTTTTCTGTGAGGCCTTGACTCATTGGATGGTATATGCTGGAAAACTTCTGTTTAATATTCAGCATCTTTGTTACATCCCTCATCAGATCGGATGTAAACTGCCTCCCATTGTCGCTGAGTATCTCCTTTGGTACTCCCAACCTCATGAAAATCGATACCAAACTTTCTGTTACCTTCTGGGCAGTTATGCTCTTCAGAGGTACAGCTTCAGGATAGCGCGTGGCGGCATCCACAAGTGTTAGGACATATTGATGCCCTTCTGAAGATGGTGGTGAGATTGGTCCGATCAGGTCGATGATCACTCTTGTTGAAATGGCTCTCATTGATAGGCATAGGACAACAGAGGTATCTTCTTCACTGAGCCTTTCGGGACGTTCTTTGGCATATATCACACGAGTAACAGTGTTTAGTTACGTCCAAATATATGTTCGGCAGAAAAACTGTTGGGTATTTACCCATTAGTCCTTCTTTACCCCCCTGACGACCACCGTAGTATCATCATACTGGTCCTTCTATATCTACTCTGTACTCTTTTCGGTACCACAAAATAAACTTCTCCTCTGTTTTTCCACTGACTGAACTACCACTAGACTAGTAACCAATTACTATATATATAGTCATTGTTTTACTTTCCACTGATCACTCTCTCTTTACCATCAATCTTCTGTCCTCCCGCTCCCTCCGCTCCGCTTACTAAGATAATATATATGATCTCATCACTCGTGTGGTATATATATCTCAGCGAATCTTTTTTTATCTTCAACTTTGGTGGTAGACCTGCCCCCAATTCTTTCACCATCTTTCGTAGTACATATGTTTCTTCAGATATTGTATTTCATTTCTATGATGATCATAGGTCACTAGTATTTGTCCTGTCTCTATCTTCCGCATTCTTTTTCCGCCGCATGTCTTACAGATATTCATATCGTTCTTTTATCGCTGGTAGGGTTTACATCAGTTTTAGATGCAGTATCCGGGTAGCGTTGGATTGAAGACTAGGTGTCCCATCGTCACCTTTCGTGGATGGCTGCGTGGTTGGCTCGCCTCTTTTCTTACTGCTGTCCCCACGCTTGTGGCCCTGCCGGTTTCCCTCTGTACGCCCTTCCCTCCTCCCACCTCGCCCTTCCAAAATTATGATCTTGTTTTGATCAGATTCTTTCTTGTGAACCTTCTTCAGCGTTCTCAGCGATGGGGACCAGAATACTTCTAAACGGTTATGCTCGGAAAAAAACCTCTTACTATTACGAGGCCTCGACACACGGTCGACCCCATGCGAGGTTAGGCTGACTCAGGGGCAATGCTCCTTTAACATTCCCAATGACCAAATCATATACGACTTCCGGCAGCACTGCTGCGGTTGTCCTACCAACGTAATAAGGGGTATCCACATCGATACTTGCGAGAGGAGCTTCAATCACCGTACCGTCCAGCAATCTTATTTTCATGTTGTCCTCGCAACATAACACCTTTTGCGGTAACGACTTTTCTCGCACAACCCTACGTTACACCCCGGCTATCTCGAGGTGGTTTTGACTTGATAGCCTTCCCCCGTCCATACCGTTAAGGTAGGTGTGACGTTTTCTCCATTTTCCACCTTCCTCTATCTCATTCCAGGAGTTTGGCTCTTTCCCTGAAACAGGACTTTGTTGCCGGCTATCAAGACTCCGGATGCTCCCGGTGCTTGCTGCTTCTTTCCTCTGGTTTTCCTGAATTATTTTTTTTGTCCTCTACTTGCTGGGGTGTTTGAAATAAGGAGGGACGCCGCACAGTCTCCTTGCGAGAGTGCCCTCGTGCCTTTGACACTTAAGCACGCTGATCACCTCTCTCGGCTTCATATGCTACTGCGCGATGCCCGTCTGTCGCGCCACTTCCGATCCTGCTTCATTGTTAGTCCCGCTCTAGAATGCATGTTGGCTGCTACTTTTATGATTACTATTCGTGGAGTAACCATTGCCTTTTTGTCTAAGTTTTATTTATTGTTCATGTGTGCTCTTATCAACGTGATTGTGACTTCGTGTGTGACTACTTACTGCGAATTTACGATGCGCTTCCATATATCCTTCTGAACAAGTTATTATCTCCTCCGGTGCTTTCTTCTTCGTTTCCTTTAGGTAGGTTGCGAGTTTTTGGAACAGTATTTAAATACTTATCCACTGAGAAAAACTCAATAAGATCATCTGGTGTCAGTGTTACATTTAGCTGCTGTTATCCACTTTTTAAGAGCTTCGATTATCCTCTGTAAATACACTCTAGGATTATCATCTTTCCCGTAGGAGTCATAGTTTTTTAACTTCGCACAGTAACCCACTTTCCGTGAGTCCCGTATCTCTCCAATAAGCTCTTTTCAGTTACCTTCATAAGCTTTTAAGCTCTTCCAAACGCTCATATTGTTGAAACACACTGACCGCTTTACTCGTAAGAAAACAACACCTAAAACAAACGCTCGCTTCTCCATAGGGATGTCGTTGCCTCCGCCTGTTTTTTTCGAACAAAAAAAAAAAATTTAATAGATATTTCTTCGATATCATTTTTTTATTTCGTCGAGAGAATGGACGCTTCAACTTTTGGTATTTGTTTGGTGTAGGATTGCTGTGGCTGCTCTGGCGTGCTTTGTGATGCTATCGCTGCGTCGTGTTTGGCGCTGCTTATCTTCAAGCATCAAGCTTCATTTGAAGCATTCTTTCTTCTGCTTCAAACTTAACTCTTTGTGCTTCTGCTTCGATCTTGGCTTTTTCTCTTTCATCTCAAAGCTTGCTTTTCTCCGCTTTCAGCTTCAAGCTTAGCTTTCCTCCCTTCGCTCTTCTGTCTCAAGCTTAGCTTTCTCCAAATGCAGCAGCTATTTTCTTTTCCCTCTAAAGCAGCAGCAGACTCTGAGCCACTTTATCTTTTTAATAAAGCAGCAATTTCCTTAGTCGAAAAACCCCGCGGATTTATGCACATCTCATAACTCGGCATTAGAAGAACCATTGTTATATTTTTGGTTGTATACAAAACAATTAAAAATATATTGTGTGTGCAGCATAAAATATAAATACTAAATCACAATCCGAGTTTTCTAACCAAAATTTACAAATTTGGCTCCAATTGATAACGCATGAAAACAAATTTCTAAACCAACAGAAATTTAACAAATGTATATATATTATATATATATATATATATATATATATATATTATATATATATATATATATAATATAATTATATTATATAATATATATATATATATCTATTATATATATATATATATATATATTATATATATTTATATATATATATATACTAGTTTTAAACAATCCTGTAGTAACATTTGACAAAAATCTTGCGGGAAACTAGTATTCTCGGTCCAGAACCCAAAGTAGGTAAAATCGGGAACTTCCGAAAAATACTACTTTACTTCGCTCAACTTTGTAAATTTTACTGCCTATCTAAACGATAATAATAAATATATACTATATACATATTTTTATATATATATTATATATATATTTATATATATATATATATATATATATATATATATATTTATATATATATATATCTATATATATATCTATATATATAATTAATATTAATTAATATATATTATATTATTTATATATATAGTATATATATATTATATATTCTTATATATATATTATATATATATATTATAATATTAATATTATTATAATTATATATATATATATTATATATATATATATTTATATATATATATTATATATATATATATATATATTTTTTTAAAGCCCCAAAATAAAAAAAAAAATATCTAGTACTAAAATTATTCCAGTGGTTTCCTGTTTCCAAACAACAGGTATTGTTTGCAATAGCAGTTTTTGCTATTTCACCAATACCAAAACAAAAAATGATATATGTTCACTTCAATAAAACAATAGTCCAACGACTATTTGACAGTTAAATAAAAAACACAATACCAACATATATCAATACATCCACAATGGGGATATTAGTTAGAATGCTTACGCAATAACTCTGGTACAGGTCTTAGCAAAATTACGAAAATGAACGAGCCTTGAGCTTCAAATATTCAATAAAATCAGCAAAATGACTCTACTACAAGCAATTCATTGATAAGAAATAAATGACTGAAGAGGTTATATATAAGATCTTCCGGAGCGATTATCCAGTATACAGAGCTGTGCTTTTGATCAGATTTCTGATTGAGGCCCATTTATATGTATGCGAATTGGGTTAAAGATATTAAAATATTGTCATAAACTTACTCTTCCAACGTATAAACAAATCCTTTGGCCAGGCCCCCGTGACAATCCAATCAACTAACACCTTCAATGATTCTCAAACCTGTATTGTAACAGTATCCAGGCCTCCTGTTAAATGAGTTACCGGCCTGTGCAGTATTATAATGCAATTTTATACTTAAAAACTCACCAACTTATCTCCCTGAAGACCCTTCAAGTGAAACAACGGTTTGACCGAGTTCTTTACCTTATGTGAAAACAATTCAGTCAATATTATTTCCTATATCAATGAATGAACCTGTTTTATGATCAACCTTTGATCATGAAACCCAATGTCTTTAAGACTTAAAATAATAACTACTTGAATATTTGAATAAATGAGAAAATAAAATACGTTTGGAAACACTCAAGGAAACTACGGGAATAAATTTAAAATACTTTAATAAAAAAAATGAATACGTACTGCTCTTACAAAATAAGTTTTATATATCCATGCACATGTATTTAGATGTCCTCAGATATCCACGTACATGCGCACTGCATAATATAGAACTTCAGTACTAAATACCAACTATGTATATATATATATATTATATATATAATATATATAGTATATATATATATATATTCTATATATATATATAATTATTATATTATATTATATATATATATATTTCCATCTTGTATACGGAGGAAATAATGATTATTATCGATTTAATATATTTTATGCCTTATAAAAAATCAAAACAAAAATGCTTTATCATTAAATTTAAATATAAATTTTTCGCCCATAAATATGCATATATATAAATATACACATTTATGTTCAATAATATATATAAACAACTCAAATATAATAACAAAATGTACAGACTGACTGTTTACAAAAGATATTAAATATTTACTTGAAAGCTAAATGAATTTAACATTTGCAAAAGACGTCGATTTTTTAGTGTGCACAAGGGTAGCTGCTGAACAGCTGTTACTAAAATGCAAAGAGTTGGCCAATATAGTACTGTTAAAACAAAAATCTTTTTTACAAAAGAAAAAGAAGGATTCTCAATTAACCATATACTAAAATATTAAACATCAAACTATTAAACGTTTTATATTTATTGGCACAATATAATATTTACGATACATCGAAGAATAAATTTCAATAACACATAAGCTTACCTGCCAGTAATACCTAGCAACCGATTTGGACACAATGCACTTTTGCAAATCCGTATTTGCAGACGACGCTGCTTTGAAAAAACAATGCACAATACTTACAATTAAAACAGATAATTTAAAACACACAGCTTTTAAACACCATAGCATTTACATACAAATAAACCAGAATTTTCAACATTGAAAATTTATCACCATATTATACTTTAAACACATATTACCTCTATTTGTAATAAAACATAAAACAAGACACTTCATGGATACAAAAATATACACACTAACAAATATAATTGAAGTCGGAACATACCAAGGCGTTAGGGCAGCCAACAAATATGCAACTTGGATAGACAACGAATGAAAGCGATTAGATAAAAAAAAATTCTCATTTTTACTATTTATATAAATCACCGTAATTTAGACTACGCTTCCTTATCCAATCACAATTTTTAAAATAGTTAAATAAAATGATGTGATCATATTTTATCAATTAATTCAGTAGACAAACAATATACCAAACATTTAGAGGGCATGAAAATTGGTATTTCTTGTAAAATCGAACTTCGTTCTCAAGAAATAACAATTTTCTTTAAAATCAAAATATAAAAAGCTAACAAAATTGAACATTGCGCGCTACCACACCTTATTAAACCTTACTGAATTAAATACCATAAATATTTGTTTTATATATATATATAAAATAATTTACATATATATACTAAGGCGTGAAGTATGCTTTCAAAATGCTTTAAAAAAAATATGTATAATAAATATAATCTAATAATAATAATAATAAAATCAATATTAATAAAGCTTTGTCAGTAACGACCAATGATAATCCAGCTTTCAAAATTAAGCTTCAAAAGATGAGTTTTCATTTACTGGGTTGTTTTTGCACTTAAAAATACAAACATATTTACAATATTTTGTGGGGACCATTGCAGCGTTCATCAAATATATATAACAGAAAAGAAATATTGCGCAAATGCCAATTCGTCCATTTTATTATTAAAATACATAAAAAAATGAAAGTAATGTTATATATTTCATGTACCATTGCATTACAATTATATATTGTATATATATATATATATATATATATATATATATATATAATATAGTATAATATATATTTATACTCACTATATATATATTAGTATATTAGTATATATATATATATTCTATATTATGTCTTAATGCGTTGATAGTTTGTCATAAGAGGAAGAAAAGTTTTAAAAATTACTTATTAAAATTTTGCAATTTTGTGATATGTCATAAAACATATTTGTAAATACAATATACATAACATTAATAATGCAATGTAAAAATATTTTATTAAATATTTAAAAAAAAGTTAATTCTATGTACACTTAACGTATTCAACATAACCTCGGAAGGATTAATTTACTTAGCATTATATTATTCCTTTGGCAAGCACGAACACACAAACACACTATTGGCCCCATGAGCGCTTGCATATTTTGTACGGATAACGTAGATTTTTCCAATAAAATTTCTCCTCATTGAAACTTTTTACTTTTTTCCCAACTAAACAATTTTACTTTAGAAAGATTGTCCGAATGTAACTATGATACTATATATTATTTATATATATCTATATATAATATATTATATATATATTATATTCTATATAGACAAATAAAGATATTGATTTGGATAGTAAAAGATCTTTATAAACCAAACAGATTTATCTTTATAATAAATTTATTTTCGTCTATATGTTCACACTAATATTAATAACCTCGGAAGGATTCATTTACTTAGCATTATTTCATCACATATTGCATATATATATAATATATTATATATATTTATATATATATATATATATATATATATAATATATATATATATATATATATATATATATATATATTATATATATATATATATATATTATATTATTATATATATTATATATATATTATATATATATATATCAATATATAATTATAAGATTTTATATACATATTATAACATATATCAGTTTAGTAGATCAAGTGGATATATTATATATATATATATATATATTTATATATATATAGTATATATTATATAATATATATATTATTATATATATATGTATATATATATATATATATATATATATATATATATATCTGAAATCTTAATCAGATCTTATATATCAATAAAAATAGACATCATTTTTAATATTTTGTTTCGGCTTTTAATAATAGGCCCTTATTTATTTACTTATTCAACCTAACTTCCTTTACTGCTCTTCCATACATGTTAATGAAAGAATCATTGTGTAATTTAAACTTATATATATATATATACTATAATATATATTATTATATTACTATATATTATATATATAGTATATATATATATATAATATATACGTATATATATATATAATTATATCATATTATATATTTATATATATAATATATATTATATATATGCTTTTGGGTCACTCATTATTTAATGTTATTATATATTTGATTTTAATTATTATTATTATTATTATTATTATTATTATTATTATTATTATTATTATTATTATTATTTTATTAATTATTATTATTATTATTATTATTATTATTCTTATTATTATTATGTAGTTGAAAGTAAAGTATTAAAACTCATAATAACGTTACATGGATTAGATCAGGGAAATATCTTTTATTTTATTTTATTTATTATTATTATTAATATTATTATATATTTATTATTATTATTATTATTATTATTATTATTATTATTATTATTATTATTATTATTTATTATTATTTTTATTATCATTCATTATTATTATGTAATTATTATTTTATTATTATT
>JABUQX010063297.1:25000-34200 GCA_015478945.1 Trachelipus rathkii
TGTATTTTGTGCTTTGTGGTGTGGTAAATTGTTTTTTAGAGCCACCCCACCCATTCCATTCTATGTCGAGAGAGAGAGGAAGTAAGGGGAAAAAGAGATGAGAGAGAGGAGAGAGCAGACTAAGTATGAGTGTACAGTGTACGTACGCTCAGTGCAGATGGAGTACGAGATACGTACGCAGAGTAGGATGCATAGACGCAGAGAGTGCGCAGAGGATCGTGACTGAGCAGATCGGAAGTACGTAGAGAGAGAAGCACTTTTAGTTTTAAGCCTTTTAATTAAAGGTTTAACATTAAAGTACGCATAACATTCCAGAATGAAATACAAACCTAGTAAGAATTCTCCTTAGGAACTCTTACATCTTCGAAAAGTTATTCCTCTTGTATTGCGGCTGCTCAGCGGGCCATCATAATTTCCTTTCGTCTGCGATCACTCCTTTAAATCTCTATGCGACAAGGAATCGTGAATGCTTTTGTAGAGGTGCTGTTAGATCTGTGACTGAAAATCATTATAATTGTTTATATATCAAGAAATATTAAAGGATATTGAATGGTAGGCTTTCTGGCAACCCCAGCAATATGGATTTAAGCAGTCAGAATAGAGTACCAAAACAATTTTTATTAAATGGACTCTTTTCAAGAAAATATTACAAATATCTTTCAATAAGGGTTAGCAAAAATTATCTTTGAGGTCTCCGCCGCAAAGAGCCGAAGTCCCTTACCCCTCCTTCTAGAAGGATATGCCCGCTTTACACCCCCTTCGGGGGCTGATTCTCCAGATGGGACTTCACACCCCGTTCAGGGTGAATCTCCCATTGGGGCTTCTCGCGGAAAAAGATGATTCCTTCAGGCACTTTATTAAACATAGTGAAAATTAATTTTAGTATCCCTTAGTAGGATGAGTGAATGAGAAGACCTTTGGGTAACACAGTTGGGTTAACCATAGTATTGGCTAGTTAATGGATAGTTTTCTTTGGAGTGTGCAAGCTTCTTCGAAGGGAATGACAAGAGTTCGATGTACTAAGTTGGCGGGAGTCCGATAAATATGTTTATCGTTAAATTTGCTATTTAAAAATAAATGAAATGTTATTGAAAAATTAATAGGTAAGGCATGAAAAAGAGTGTTTATAAGATCTTGGGGGTACATAGCTGGTTACGTTAGTTCGATTAAGCCTTATTATTGCTAGGTAGGAAAGTTTGCCAGAGGTACGAGACTCTTTGAGGAAATTATCAGAGTTAGTTAGCTACCTTTGACATGAATAGCCTAACTTTGCTTCAAGTTAAATTTGGCTCAATTTAGGCGTAAATGAAAAAATGTAAATGGGTGAAAATATATCGTATCTTTGATTTAGGGTTGGACACTTTGTTAAATTTGATAATAATTGAATGGTAACTTTTGAAAGCCAGAAATTAATGGATTTAACAGTCATCTTATTCGTAGAAACTCAGGGTATTTAGATCTGTTGGGGGTTTAATACTAGCTTTGTTAGGAAATGAGATAAATTTTGTAAGATATTACTATATTACTGCCTGATGATGTGTTGGAAAGCGTGGGCTAGGTAAATTTTACTGCGTTAATGTAAGATTTGGTAGGAGAATTTTGTCAATGACTGCATTTATTATAGTTCAAAAATGATGTTATATTTGAAATGCAAGAACTTTGATGAAAGTAGCATCAATTCATAGTTCAGATGTTGGTATCTTTGATAGGTAATTGGACACTTTGTTAAGGGTTTTGGATAGATATATACTACTTTTAGCTGATGGTGATAATAATATGAAAGTAGGAATATGGGTTGAGTTTTTGATACGTAATTGATTGGCAGATTTGAGAACTTATTCATAGTTCCATTCATGTTAATGTCCTGTATTTCATAGTCTCCAAAAGTTAGTGTCTATGGTAGATTATAACACTTTGTAAATGTTAGTATGTTGGTAATGTTCAGTCTTGGTAGGTTTTGATGAATAGGTTTACCTGCTAAGTTATTTTGTTACGTTGGGAATATATTTTATGTTAACAGTTATGATTTGTTAGGTACTTGAGAGACATTGGTAATTTTTCATAGATTCATATGTTAGATAAGATCTGGCCAAGTTGCGTTACCTTAGGGTTAGATAGGATCTTGGTATCTATTTTTGGATATATTGACATATCCTTGTTCGTTGATGAGCATTTTTATTCTAATCCGTAGCTGAATATGATGACACATACCATCGATTCGGTCACACGAATTTGTTTTAAAGTAAAACTTATGAAATAACTTTTGTGGTGAGTGGTTATAGTTATGTAAGCTGTGCTAAATTTTTTTTGCTAAGTTTTTGTTTAATAAATATATAATTATGTAAAATAACATTGACTTTGTTAAAAAATGCTGGAAAAGTGGAAATAGTTTAAGTTTGGCATAAACATGCAGACAAAATGAGTTCTTTATATTTTACTAACCGCGATATATTGCTACATAACAATGTTTTTCAAATGTAATAAAAGCTAACTAGCATCATATGAACTCAGAAAATAATGTACAACGAAACAAACTTAACACAACTTACTCACTAATAAACAGTTAACGTTAACAGTTCCACACTTAACAACTCTAAAGTAACTAAGCATTATAGCAAAAACGTAACCTATTCATTCTTTTTCCAAGCATATCTCTACCATATTTATACGTTAATTTTACATTGACAACAGTAATATTTAAACAAACATTATCATAACCATGTCTAATTATCATACAGACCATAGAATAACTGTAAACATAACCAAGTTTTATCCAAACATATAAAAATTAAGTTCTTTGAAATACAATAAAATGGGAAGAATGTAGAAATGTACTCACAGATTTAACAGCAAATGTCAGTCATCGGTATAATGCAAACCATCAATCCCTCCAACTCCCACCAATGTACCTTTGAATCTATTGATCTATTGATTCATCCGTCAGTATTTCGAGTATCTCTCGACTAACTTAACACAAAATAAGTTTTTATATACTTAACCATTGATATATGCTAACGTAGACAGAAGTTTTTACATTAATAAAGCTAACCTAACATACGTACCTGAACTAAGAAATAATGTACAACGACCAACCTAACACCCATACGTACGAATAACTATAACATTACAAAACTCTCGCACTTACAACAGTAAAGTACCTAACCACTTCGGTACAAAACGTACCTATTCCCACTTTTTTGCAAAGGCATATCTCTAAATTCAATGTTACATTATTATCATTAACATCGGTCAATATTTACAAAAATTTAGCATAAGCCGCCTGCCTATTCAATCAATACTGAGCAGCGAATATTATAAAGATGCTAACGATCCGATGTTTTACATCAACTTCGTTAATATTTTAACAAAATATTCATCAATATACTCGTGCCATAATATCAATCGCCCCAAGAATAATTTCAGAAGACAACAAGTTTTTAACCAAACCTGAACATAAAATAACAAATTATCTCTGACATAAACATAAAAATAAGTCTTTGAACTTAAAATCTCACAGTAAAATGCGTTGGTATCGTTTACTGATTTTAAAGTCAGTAATCAGTACATCAGTAAATCAATACCATCCACCCAGCGTCCTTCCTACCCACCATTCGCCTATGTCTATTGAACTATTGATCCAAGTCATATTTCGAGTATCATCTTTGGATAACATAACATAAAATAGTTTTTATATACTGACCTACGAATATATGATTACGCAGCAAAGTTTTCACATCAATTAAAGCTAACATATCATAACCTGACTAAGATATAATGTCCAAATGCAAACCTAACATACTTCGCGTATGAATATCCGCTAACATCCTGAAATTTCCCTACATATCAAATGTAAAGGTAGCTAACAAGGTCATACAATACTCTACATGTTCCCACTTTTTCCCGCTATATCAGCAACAGGTAAAACGTATTTCTAACAACAATCCCTTAAAAAAAGTGGACCAAATCTATTAAAGAATACTGCAATCTTGAACTATGTTGAGACTATCTTCATCAAAGTGTCACTAGTCTCGGGTATAACATCATATTGAACTATGAATAAAGCGTTATACATTAGCAAAATCTCGGGGCGAACCTAACAATTTACTTCAACAAAATCTTAACCCTTAGGCTCACGTTTCTAACACAGTCATTGTTGCAGTTAGCATAGTAATATCTTACAAACTCATCTAATTCTCTAAACAAATCAGTTTGTTATTTTACACAGTCTTAGTGGATTAATTGTAACATAAGTACCTAACTTACGAATAAACAGCTTCATTAACCAAAGAGTATCGTAAAACAACACATCACCTCCGAGGGAGAAAACCCAAGGGGATGAGCCCCTTGAAAGGTGTGAATACTGAGAGGGGGATACCCTAATGGGCGTAAGCGGGTTTATGGCCTCAGCCCTTCGGTATGTTAACTGACGATGATCTGTTAGAAACGTGAGCCTAGGTTAAGATTTTGTTGAGTAATGTTAGGTTTCGCCCGAAATTTTGCCTAATGTATATGCTTATTCATAGTTCAAATGATGTTATATACCCGAGACGCGTGACACTTTGTGAAGATAGTCTCAATTCCATTTAGCTCAAGATGCAGTATCTTTGATAGATTGGTCAATTTTTTAAGGATTTGTTAGATAATACAATTTTTATCTGTTGGCTGATATGGCCGGGAAAAAGTGGGAACATGTCGAGTATTGTATGACCTGTTAGCTACTTTACATTTGATATGTAGGGAATTTTCAGGATGTTAGCGGATTATTCATACGCGAAGTATGTTAGGTTTGCATTTGTACATTATATTCTTGTTCAGGTTATGATATGTTAGCTTTATTAATGCTAAAACTTGCTGCGCCCAAATTTTAATATATTCCCGTAAGGTCAAGCTTTTAAATTAAAATATAAACCTTTTTAATTTTTTGTTATGTTTATCCAAAATGCTACTCGAAATATGACTTGGATCAATAATTTCAATAGATCATAGGCGAATTGGTGGGTAGGGGTGGCTGGGTGGTGGTTTGATTTACTGATTTACTGCTTTAAAAATAGTAAAACTATTACGCTTTTCTGTGATATTTTATTCAAAGAACTTATTTTTATGTTATGTCAGGATAAAATTTTTGTTATTTTTTATGTTTTGTTTGGATTAAACTTTTGTTGTCTTCTTGCAATTATTCGTTTGGGGTTATGATATTTAGGCGAGGTTATGATGAATTTTTGTTAAATATTTCGAAGTTGATGTAAAAATTCCGGATCGTTAGCATTATATTAGCTGTCAGTATGATGATTGATAGGGTTAATGCTAAATTTTGTTAATATTACGAATGTTAATGTAAATTAACATTGGATATGTTAGAAATATGCTTGAAAAAAGTGGGAATAGGTTACGTTTTGTACGAAGTGTTAGGTTCTTTACTGTTTTAAGTGCGGAAGTTTTGTTAATGTTAGTAGTTTATTCGTACGTATGGCTGTGTTCGGTTTGTCGTTGTACATTTATTGCTTAGTTCAGGTTATTGTTATGTAGCTTTATTATGTAAAACTTTGGTTACGTTAGCATATATTCAATGCGTTAGTATATAAACTTATTTTTGTGTTATGTTTGTCCGAAATGATACTCCGAATTATATGACATGAATCAATAGATCAATTTGATCAAAAGGTCATGGTGGGAGGTTTGGGGAAGGTGGTTGGATGTTTTGATTTACTGCTTTACTGATTTACTGCTTTAAAATCTGTAAACTATTACAATTTACTATGATATTTTCTTCTTAGAATTATTTTATGTTTTATGTTTGAATAAAAACTTGTTATGTTTAAGTTATTCGTGGTTCTGTTGAATAATTAAGCATGGTTATGGATAAATGTTTGTTAAATATTACTCGTGTCATGTAAAATTAACGGTTATATGTTAGAGTACTGCTTGGAAACAGATGAATAGGTTAGTTTTTTGTATGCAATGCTAGTTACCTTACTGTTGTTAAGTGTGGAAACTTTGTTAATGTTACTGTTTATTAGTGCGTAAGTTGTGTTAAGTTTGTCGTTATATAAATGCATTATTTTCTTAGTTTCTAATACTTGCTATTTTTTAGCTTTATTATGTGAAAAACATTGTTATGTTAGCATATAGTTGTTGGTTAGTATATAAAGAAATCATTTTGTGCTATGTTTATCCGAATATACTCAAAATGCGACGTAAATCAATAGAGGTGTTAATGTAAATTAACAATGATATGTTAGAAAGGTATGAATAGGTTACAGTTTTTGTAGTCTTGTTAGTTACTTTTAGTGTTGTTAAGTAGGGACTTTGTTAATGTTAGTAAGTTTTTCGTGCGTAGCGTGTGTTTAGGTTTTGTCCATTATCGCATTATAATTCTTAGTTCCTGGTAATGCTATTGTTAGCTTTATTATTTGTGAAAACGATGTTTACGTTAGCATATATTCGTTTTTTAGTATATAAAAAACTTATTTTTTGTACTATGGGTTTAACGCGAAATGGTACTCGATATGTGACCTGAACCATTAGATCGAAAGATCAAAAGGTCATTGGACAGGATGGGTAGGGAGGAGCGGAGGGGACGGTGGTTTGATTTAGCTGATTTACTGATTTACCTGTTTAAATTCGTCAAACTATTTTACACTGTTCCAATGATATTTTCATTCATGAACTTATTTTTATGCCTATGCTTTTGGATAAAACCTTTGTTATTTTTTATATGTTTGGATAAAACTTTGTTATGTTTGCAACTATTTGCTGGGGATTATGATATTTAGGTAAGGGTATGCATAATTTTTGTAAATTTACTATGATTAATGTAAAATACTTTGTTACGTTAGCATATAGTCGTTGGTCCTGTATGATAATCGGACAAGGTTATGGTAAATTTTTGTCTAAATGTTACTGTGCCTTTGTAAGATTAACGTTAATATCTTAGAGATATGCCTGAAAAGTAATGAATAGGTTACGTTTGCATGCAATGTTAGTTACTTTAATTACTTTACCGATGTTAAGTGCGGAACTTTGTTTAATGTTAACAGTTTATTCGTGTGTAAAGTTGTGTTAGATTTGTCGTTCTACATTATTTTCTTAGTTTATGTTACGCTGTGTTGCTTTATTGATGTTGGAAACTTTATTACGTTAGAGTAATTCGTTGATCAGTATGATAATGGACAAGGTTATGATACATTTTTTGCTAATGTTACTGTGTCAGTGTAGATTAACATTAATATGTTAGAGATTGTTTGAAAAAGTAAGAATAAGTTTACGTTTGGCATACCATGTTAGTTACTTTAGTGTTGTTAAGTGTGGGACTTTGTTAATGTTGACTGCTTATTCGTGGAAAAGTATGTCAGGTTTGTCGTTGTACATTATATATCTTATTTCAGTTTGATGCTATGTTTGTTTTATTGTGTGAAAAACTCTGCTTACGTTAGATGTACTATCTCATTGATCTGTATGATAATTACACACGGTTGTGATAAATTTTTGTTAAATGTTACTATGTTAATGTAAAAATATTAGTGATATGTTAGAAAAAGTATAAGTAGATTACGTCTTTGTATGCTATGTTAGTTACTTTACTGTTGTTAAGTGTGGAACTTTGTTAACGTTAACAGTTTATTCATGTTAAGGCCTGTCAGGTTTGTCGTTGTGTATTATATTCATAGTTCAGATGATGCAAAGTAAGCTTTATTAATGTGAAAACTTTGTTACGTTAGCATATATTCGCTGATCAGTGTATAAAGAATTTGTTTTTATGTTATGTTTATCCGAAATCATACTTGAAATGTGACTTGAGTCAATAGATCAATAGATCACAACTGGACAGGAGGGTGATTGGATGGTGGTTTGATTTACTGATTTACTGATTTACTGCTTCAGGGTATGTAAAACATGACAATTTTAGTAAAAAATTTGACTTGAATCAATAGATCAATAGATACAATAGACCTAGGTCAATAGATCAATAGATCAATAAGATCAATAGATGATAGAAGAGCTGCGGAGGGCAGTTTGATTTACTGATTTACTGATTTACTGATTTACTGCTTTAGGGTATGTAAAAATGCAAAATTTGTAAGTTATAAACATAAAAAGAATAAGAAAGTTTTTTTTTAATTTTTTTTTTTAAATTTTTAAAAAAAATTATTTTTTTTTATTTTTTTTTTATTTTGTTTTTTTTATTTATTTTTTATTTATTTTTTATTTATTATTTTTTTTTTTTTTTTTTATTTTAAATTTTTTGTTGATGGTTCTGAAACCAATATTTTCGAAATCTACAGACCCAATAACCTATATAAAGACATCAACATTGTTGTTATACGAATGTTTATTAACTC
This sequence comes from Trachelipus rathkii, assembly GCA_015478945.1. Lineage (NCBI taxonomy): Eukaryota > Metazoa > Arthropoda > Malacostraca > Isopoda > Trachelipodidae > Trachelipus > Trachelipus rathkii. The sequence goes on from JABUQX010063297.1 coordinate 33,340, forward strand.
GCACCGCACCGGTTCCAGCACCGGTGCCACTACTCTGAATCCCTCTCAGACTCCTCCTTCCTCTCCTTTTTTCTTCTTCCTTCCTCCTTTCCTCTCCTTCTTCCTTTCTCTTCTTCATATATAGATATATACTTCTATAGATATATATATAGTATATATATTCTTCTTGTTCTTCTTCTTGTTCTTCACATCTTCTTCTTTCTTCTCTTCTTCTTCTTCTTCTTATATATTACTTCTTCTTCTTTTCTTCTTCTTCTTCTTTTCTCTTCTTTTCTTCTTCTTCTTCTTCTTCTTCTTTCTTCTTCTTATTTCTTCTTCTTCTTCTTTTTCTTATGTATTTCGTCAATTTCTTCTTTTTTTCAGGCTGAGACCCCTCTCCGGGGTCTCTGGGAATCCGAAACCGAATCCGACTCCAACTCCGTCTTTCGTCTCCCCGTCCCCGACTCTCGCGCCTCCTAACGCCCAGTTCCAATCTTCAGAATAATCTACGATTATTTATAATTTGTTAGGGGGGAATATAACCCCCATACGGATGGGACGAGATCTACGTCATCATATAGCTTCACATCCAAATTTTAGCCCAATAATACGATAAGCCTAACATGGGTTTTCAGGACTAATCTTGGACCTTGGCGCTAAGGGGGCAGCACTCCCTTAGGGGTGACCTACGTTCCACCAAAACTTACCTGTGATCAAGTTTAACTCATTCCAATAGCCCATATAAAAAAGTTTTACAGGTCGATACCTCATATTCCTTCGTAGCCAAAAATTCGGTGGGCGCTCAACCTAGACTAATGCTACAACGAATTTAATCGTAATGTTAATTATAGTAATTATTTTCTTTCGCATTATATTTTTCAT
>JABUQX010063298.1:10000-20000 GCA_015478945.1 Trachelipus rathkii
GATCACGAGGGTAGGAGGGTGGTATGACCAGTTTGATTTACTGATTTACTGCTTTACTGATTTACTGCTTTACTGCTTTACTGCTTTACTGCTTTACTGATTTACTGATTTACTGATTTACTGCTTTAGGGTATGTAAAACACACCAATTTTAAAAAAAAAATATGACTTGAATCAATAGATCAATAGATCAATAGATCAATAGATCAATAGATCATGGAAGGGTAAGAGGGTATGGAGGACAGTTTGATTTACTGATTTACTGCTTTAGGGTATGTAAAACATAACAATTTTAATAAAAAAATATGACTTGAATCAATAGATCAATAGATCAATAGATCATGGAAGGGTAGGAGGGTATGGAGGACAGTTTGATTTACTGATTTACTGATTTACTGCTTTAGGGTATGTAAAACATAACAATTTTAATACAAAATATGACTTGAATCAATAGATCAATAGATCAATAGATCAATAGATCATGGAAGGGTAGGAGGGTGGCTGGAGGGTAGTTTGATTTACTGATTTACTGATTTACTGATTTACTGCTTTACTGATTTAACTGCTTTAGGTATGTAAAACACACCAATTTTAGAATAAAAAAATATGACTTGAATCATATAGATCAATAGCTCAATAGATCAATAGATCAATAGATCATGGAAGGTAGGAGGGTGGTAGTTTGATTTACTGATTTACTGCTTTAGGGTATGTAAACGTAAATTTTTAAGTTATAATTAAAAAATAAAAAAAATTAAATTTTTTTTTTTTTTTTTTTTTTTTTTTTTTTTTTTTTTTATTTTTTTTTTTTTTTTTTTGTATCGAAGGTTACATCATAAGAAAGAATGTATACCAAGTTTCGTCGTTCATATGTTAATATTTGGAGGTTTGGGCAGCTGGAGACCCCCCTTTTTGTGTGAACGGCTATTTAACTCCAATTATGATGTGGGCACTTTATAATGAAGGGTGTAATACCAATTTCGTCGTCTATGTCAATAATTTCAGGTTTTGGGGGGGCTGGAGACGCCCCCCTTTGGGTGTGTACCGGCTATTAACTCCATAATTGATGTGGGTACCTTATATGAAGGGTGTATCCAAGATTTCGATCCGTTCCTATGTTCAATATTTCATGGTTTTGGGAGCTGGAGACCCCCCTTTGGGTGTGTACGGCTATTTAACTCAATATATGATGTGGGTACCTTATATGAAGGGTGTATACCAAGTTTCGTCGTTCTATGTCAATATCTCAGGTTTTGGGGGCTGGAGAACCCCCCCTTTGGGGTGTACGGTTATTTAACTCCATATATGATGTGGGTACCTTATATGAAGGGTGTATACCAAGTTTCAGCCTTCTACGTCAATATCTCAGGTTTGGGGGCTGGAGACCCCCCTTTTGGGGTGTACGGTTATTTAACTCCATATATGATGTGGGTACCTTATATGAAGGGTGTATACCAAGTTTCGGCCTTCTACGTCAATATCTCAGGTTTTGGGGGCTGGAGACCCCCCCCCTTTGGGGTGTACGGTTATTTAACTCCATATATGATGTGGATACTTTATGAAGGGTGTATACCCAAGTTTCAGCCTCCTAGTCAATTCTCAGGTTTGGGGGCTGAGACCCCCCTTTGGGTGTACGGTTATTTAACTCCATATATGCATGTGGGTACCTTATGAAGGGTGTATGCCAAGGTTTCCGCCTTCTAACGTCAATATCTCAGGTTTGGGGGCTAGCACCCCCCTATGGGGTGCATGGCCACGTAACCTCGTCTACGACGAGGTTACGTCACCCCCTATGGGGGTGTCAAGTTTGAGAGAGATACCATGTGGCAAACTCTATCCGTTACTAAGTGAGGTGCGGTGCGGTGCGGTACGGTGCGGTGCGGTGCGGGGCGCTGCGGGGCCCCAACCGGTGCGGGAATATACACGTCAATAAAAAAAAATAATATTCGGTAATTAAACCTTTTATTTATTTTAATTTATTTATTAATTTATTAATTAATTAATTAATTTATTTATTAATTAATTTATTTATTAATTTTTTAATTAATTTATTCATTTTTTATTGTTTCGAAAAAAAACCTGCGGTTTTTTTCGTCGATAGAAGGGCGAAAATTTACTTCCGGTTTTACTTCCGGCCTTCAATATTCCCTCTCTAACTATTATATATATATATAAGAATATCAGCTTATGTATATATATATATATATATATATATATATATATATATATATATATATATATATATATATATATATATATATATATATAATATATATAAATATATATATATAATAAGATATATATATATATATATATGCTGACTTTTTAATATATTTTGGGCTCACTAAGGCAAGTAGGCGTTGCCAATTCTGCCTTGTCCAAAATACGCCACTGATAATATATATATATATATTATATATTAATATATAAATTATATATATATATATATATATATATTATAATATATATATATATATATAATATTATATATATTATTATATATATATCTGTAATAATATATATATATATATAAATATATATCAGGGTTCATATTCGTTCTCCTATTTTCCTACTTTTTCCTACTTTTCCTACTACAGTAGGAAATGTGCTACTTTTGAAGAAAATGTCCTACTTTTCCTACTTTTTTTACTTTTTTCCACCCAATGTTTGTTGAAGTTGAAAGAAAAAAAATTCAAATCAGGGTTGATCAGTATTGGAGTAAGATTTTCTCTCTGAAAAACTCTTTTAATCAATGTAAGTATCCTCAGTTGATGAGTCTGGTTAAAGCTCTCCTCATCATTCCGCACGGAAATGCTGATGTTGAACGTGGCTTTTCACAGACATCCAATTACCTTACAGATTCCAGAACCAACCTTTCTCAGGCATCAGTTAGTGCATTACAGTCTATCAAAGATGGCTTAAAGCAATTTGGTTATGAAGTCCATAAGGTGCCCATATCAAAGGACTTCATTAAGAAGGGAATCAATGCTCATAAATCTTATTTAGAAAGATTGGAGGAAGAGAAACGGATCGAGGCCCAACTAAAAAAACAAAAAGAGGAAGACAAAGGAAAGAACAAGAGCTGTTTGAAATGAAAAAGAAAGATTTTGAAAGGAAATCACGAGAAACGAAAGAAGCTATTTTCAAAGAAAAATCCCTTCAGGAAAAAGAAGCTAAAGCTACAACAAACATCAATAACTACAATTCCTTGGTTGAAGAAGCCAATATAAGGATTAAGAATGCATTAAAGATTAATGGCATGAAAGGACTACAGATAGGGCAGACTATGCTTGAAGCAGCTTGCAAAAAAGTTGATGAGAGTACCACTGCTTTGCACGAAATAAGAAATGAGCAAAAGAAGATTGAGAAAAATAAAAGAACTGTGCTTAACTACTACTGTGCAAATCAAGCAAAAAAAACATAAGCCGAAGCAAATATAATAAAATTTATTCTTGTAATCATTGGAGAATTTGTGCGTCATATTTTTTTTATTTAGTTAATTCTATCATTACATTACTTTTTCAAATTGTTATTTTTTCATTTTTTCTAGTTTGTTAATGTAAACGTTATTTTTAAAGAAAATAAAGGAAAAAAAAATAAAACTCATACCTCATCCAGGGTTCCAGTTGATTTTGTTAGCTTACCTACAATTAGCTTTCTTCAATTAATGTAGCATTGAGAGAAAGATTAAATTTTAAAGATTGCAAATACATGTAAAGTTTTAATTATTTTTGTGATGAACATAATTTTGATGAATAATATAAAAAAACTCATCCAAGCTTAATTTTTGGTAATATAATTTTCATTTCTATTAGTATTAAATTGGAAACAAAAATAAGTTTGATATTTGAACTGGAGGCTGAAAACATTTCAACTGAAACCTCATCTGCACATTTGGTTGGAATAAAAAAAAAAAAAATTCATCCAGTACAGCGAAATAAACATGAAAGTTGGATATTTTAACAAATATGTAGGAAAAATAGTAGTATATACCAAAAAATAAAAGAACAATTAATAATTTAGCATTAAATTTTGTCCTGACTTTTTGACCTAAAAACTTTTTAAAATTGTTTCCTACTTTTTTCTAACATTTGATTAACAATAATCTCTTTCAAGGTCCGAAAAAGCTGAATTAACCCCTGAGTCTATATATATATATATTATTATATATATATATATATCATATATATATATATATATATATATATATATATATATACTATATAATATAATATATATATATATATATATATTATATATATATATATAAAATTAAATAATATATGTATAATATATGTATAATATATATTATATATATATTATATATATATATATATATATATATACTATTATATATATATAATATATATATTATATATATATATATATATATATATATATGTAGTATGTGTGTGTGTGTGTATGTATATGTGCGTATATGTGTGTGCGTGTGTGTGGTGTGTGTGGAGAAAAAGAAGGTTAATAAACAGTTAGGAAGGAGGATGAATGGGGACTTGAAAGGGAATTGTTTTCTCTTCTGATGAAAATTCGAAAGATTAAAAAAGTGAATAATTGGAATTATCATAAAATAATGAATATGGAAAGTGCTTTCGTGACTTACGAGACGGAAGTAGGGAGATTATAGAGGAGCATTTAAAAAATCTGTGCACCGGCAGTGATGAAGAAGTGATAGTGAATGTGTGCGGGTGTGTGGGTTTGATGGTGTAAGGAGAAATAGGTATTTTGGGGAGGAGGTAATAGAAGTAGAGTGAGAAAGTTGAAGAATGGTAAATCAGCTGGTATAGATGGAATTGCTGGTGAAATGATCAAGAATGAAGGCGATATTAGGATTGCCTGGATATGGAAGTTGTGTAACAAAGGGTTTGTGGAGAGTGTGTAGTTTCCGGAGGACTGAATGAGATCAATAATAGTACATTTGTATAATGATAAGGGTGATAACAGGAATTAGTTATTTGAGCGTTGTAGAAAAGATATATGCTGATATTTTGGTTGAAAGAGTGCGTTAATTGTTGAAGAACTAAGTGCATTTGGAAGTGGTAGAGGATAAAAGGAATTTGGTGATATATTCTCAAACTTTAGGAAAGTATACTGTCTGGCATGCAAACTATTTCCCGAAATAATAAACACATTCACACACTTAAATTAAATAAGCAGAACATTTTTTATAAGAATTTGTGAAGTGACATTATTCATACAAGTTTTTTATTTCCGTTAGAATTTCTCTTGCACGAAAGAAAGGTAAATTTAAAAATTGATATTGAAAAGAGAACAGTGAAAGTTTTTAAAAGAATCGTTCCTGATGGGAATTTCTTAGTTCATTGAGGAAAAATAAGGTGTTTGGAACCAACAACGCAATTGATATTTTCTTGGGATCGAACTGTTACACAACGTAATCAATTTATTACAGATTATGTTATGTTTTGGCATTGCTGTAAGAGATGAACTTTCTTACAATATCATCCTCAATCCGCAATGAAAATTTATCTGGCATCATTATTTTACAATTACTGTGGATTCAATCCCAGAAGTATTAAATATGGATCAGATATGCCACATTGTTTCCTTTTGAGCTCCGGTTGTAAATTTATTGAACAATTCCTAAAATTCTTCCTATTTCCACTCATTATGGATAAATAATGATGAATGCTTTACTTGATAATCTGCATGAACAAGATATCTCTCTTCTGCATACCTCTCTTCTCTCCTATCTTTGCATATATTCTGCATATTTCTCTTCTCTTCTGAGTAATAACAATGTAGGCAATATGTCAGGTAAATCCCATAAATTTCAAGCCCACCTCAAACAGATTCTTTAACTTTCTTTCAATATGTGCAGCATAGTGTTGAGTCAGTATTCTCTCATACTCCTATCGGTTAATATTTATTATGTCATCCCTTTCCTCCTCGTCCCTAAGAACTAATCGCAACTTGGGATATTGTTCTGGGTAGGATTTACTGTGCGTTCAATCCAGGAGTTGTGAAAATGGGTTTTCGACTAGAATGTCTCTTCTAGTCTGAACTCTGGTGGAACTTTGAGGACCTATAGTAATGATATAAATACAATATATGACTTGCAATACAATTATATATTATATATATATATACTATATATATATATAAGGTTGAGTGGCTTTATTATTATTTTATTATTTATTATATATTATGATTTCAGTAATATGGATTAGATACTCTATATGATGGACCTATCGTGTATACGCTGTAGTATTATGGGTAGTGCTTAATCTGCCGTGTAGAGATTTGGGAGTGTAGTATTATGAATGTACTTATTTATTGTATGATGATATATATCTCATAATATATATTTATATTTATGATATGATTTATGAATTATATGTAAGCCTGATGATGGTAGTAGTATAATATATATAGTAATACGTATTATGATATTAGAGTAGTAATGAGGTATGTATATAGTCTGTATATTGTTGAAGTGTATCAGTGATTATTTTCATATAATGATCGATGAGAGACATTCATGAAATATAGAAATCTAATAGTAACTTTGTTCCAATAAGAACAAGTAAATTATCAAAATATTTGTATAGATAGGTACATGAGTGAGTGCTCCAAAGGTAAGTTAAGGTATAATATAGTTATATCATAGTATATTTATAATTATATATTATATATATATAGCTATAGTAGGGTTATAGTCTCCGTGTAATATATTAATAGATGTAAATAGTCTATAAATATATCATATATAATATATAATAATACTTTATATCAATCATGCTTTTCAATGTATTAAATATAGCTTAGTATATATGATGAATATATCATGAATATATTATGATATACTATAGTATGAGTATGATATACTATATATCTATAATAAGTGTTGATAATATATTGAACGATGACTATATATAGTATATAGTAATAAGATATTTGGTGCCGTTATTGCCGTCATTGATGGCGGGATTGGCCTTTGCCGAGTTAACCTATCGTAGTGGTCTCCTTTTTTTTCATATTTATGAGTTGCAATTGTTAGGAATACGTCTAGGTTAGAGTGTAGAATTACGATTTTAGGACAATCAAATTATTGACAGCAATTCTTGTCTGTGGAACCAGAATACGGAACAGTTCATATAAGTATATATATAATATATATACTGATAGATAATAGGTAGTATATTATATATATATATACGTTATATAATATATATTTAGTACTAATATATATATATATAATCATTATAAGTAGTATCAGAATAGAGGATTAATGCAATCATTAACAGACTTACAGAACATCTCACCGTGGATAAGCAGCGCTACATAATTCGGGAAAGCGATTAATTGGAAAGGGCAATAATGCATGGAGTTATTCTGGCGCAGTGATGCAATTTTTTCTCTGATCCTGTTGTGTTTGGTTAATTGTTTAGAGGCTGGCTTTTGAATACATTTTCACGTAATTGAAGGAATATGGGTCTTCGGCCAACTTCGCAGCATATGATATCAAAGTACCTTGATCATATAGGTGTTATCCGCTTTGCAACAAACTGCGGTTCTCCGTATCTAATTTGCGGTTGCACGAAAAGTAATAATTCGGAGTCTACAGAAAAGCGGGATGGATTTAGGGTTTTCTTGAAGAATTGAGTCCCCAATTGATCAATCAACACTGGCATATATATAGTTTATATAATAATGAGTATAAATAATATAGTATTATATAGTATATATATACTAATATAGTATACTTCTATATAGAGTATATGTTATATAGAATAGGTATATATATAATATAGTATAATATTATTATAATAATATAATTAGTATATTATATATGAATAGGTATAATATATATATCATTAGTTATATATATAGTTAGCATAATAATTATTATGGTGAGACTAGTTTAACACCCTCTTGCAGAAAGAGCGTAACCGGCACGTGAACTTTTTATAACGAAACAAGGAAAATTTTCTTTAAAATTTGACAAAACATTCACTCGTATATATGAGTATATATATAATATAATATATAGGTATATATACTATATAATGAATAATATATATATGTATATATATATTAATATTATCTAGTATATATATATATATCTATATATATTAATATATAATATACTATATCTAGTATATAGTTATAGGAATTATATATAGTTATATATATAATATATATTTATATATATGCTAATTAATTTGAAAACGATAAACTCGCATTTAATATTTTTGTAGAAATTGCAAAAAATATTATTATTATTATTATTATTATTATTATTATTATTATTATTATTATTATTATTATTATTAAATATTGAGGATTATTTTAAACGTCTCCACTGTCAGTTTGATCAGGCCTAAATTTTTGTGCAACTCCTTCTAAGGCAACTTTCCCCTGGAATGGTTCCAACTTTGACGTTAATATTGCTTTGACATTAATATATTATCTGCCGTGATGGAAGCTGTGATTGCGCTTGTTATGAGCAGCTTTATTTTATCCTCTGATAAATCTTCCTACTCTCCAATTTGTTGGCTAACTTATATTATAGAGCTATTCAACTGGAAATATTGTATATAATTTTTTTTTCAGTAAAAATCGCTTAAATGCTATATTATTCCACAGGTTAAATATTTCCAGAAAATTAAATTGTTTACTTTTTTGTTTTTGTTTTTGTTGCTGCTAATATTTTTTTTACTTTTTTGGCAATCTTCTCTCATCTGTGCCACTTCTTCTGCACATTTACAGGAAATCAATCGGGAAATAGGACTCTATCAGCGACTCCTATGGCTTCCAATATACCCCGCACTTTAAAAGAGTGTGTCCTTGATTTGTTCCAATCCTTGTTAATTTCTATTTACAAAGGTAAAAGTAAAAAATTTTAACAATGTTAGATGTTCACTTTATTCAGAAGCAGGATAGTCCATTTGGTCTTAAATTATCAACTTTCAGTCTCAAGTTTGTCCCTCGAAGGTCTTGATTCACAAATCCTTAATTATATAGTCAGATTCTCTTTTTGTTTACCAATATCTTTCGATGCTAGTTAAACTAGTAATATATATATATATATATATATATATATATATATATATATATATATATATATATATATATATATATATATATATATATATATATATATATATATATATATACAGTGGCGTATTTAAGGGGGGTGGCCCCCCCCGAAATTTTCTAGACACTAGAATTTTTTAAGTATCATATCCGTTAATAATATAAAGTGCAGAAGTTAAATTAATTTTATATAATTCGTCGCTGTCAGGAACAAAACTCGTAAGTCTATTAGTTAAAACTAAACTTGAAACCATCAGAAAAATGCAACATTAGAATTTCAGATGATTTTTGAAGAATGTGTAAGCGCCTGAATCTGAACTGAGTATTGAAATTGCTGAAATTAAGAATTAACAAATTCCAAAATACAGACCCAACATTTCTACTTCCGACCCACAGACTTACACATCGCACATCCATTTTTATACCATTTTTGATGATTTAATATCAGCATTAGGAGAGAAGTTTTTAAATTTTCCTTGTAATTGTCATACCGAACGGGTGTATCCACATGAGAAGATAAAAGATTGTGTAATATTTTACAAGGAAGATCTCGAAAGCCCAAATGAAGATTTAGTAGTAGAATTGATTTTTGAAGTTGAATGGCAACACAGCAAAGGTCTCCCCAAAAACCGGCAATAGATGGAGACTAGTTTCTTGTTAGCAGTCACAATTTCCATATTTACCTCTTGTTGCAAATACTGGCACTTTACCTGTGTTTAATGCTTCAGTAGAAAGAAGTTTTTCAACATTAAGACTTCTGGAAAGCTTACTTGAGAAATACTATTGGAGATGAAAGACTTATATGAACTTGCCATCCTCTACATACATCGAAATATTGAAATAAAAATTGAAGAAGTTATCTCGGACTTCGCTCACTCTCATGTCAGGCGATTAAATTTAACATTTTAGGTAGGATGATTTTAGTA
>JABUQX010063298.1:25000-27500 GCA_015478945.1 Trachelipus rathkii
ATATATATATATATATTTATATATATATATATATATATATATATAGCATATATATATATATATATATATATATATATATATATATTAGTATAGTATATATATATATATATATATATATATATATATATATATATATATATATATATATATACATATATATATATATATATATATATATATATATATATATATATATATAAATATATATATATATATATATATATATATATATATATATATATATATATATATATATATATATATATATATGTATATATATATATATATATATATATATATATATATATATTATATATATATATATATATATATATATATATATATATATACATATTTATATATATATATATATATATATATATATATATATATATATATATATTTATTTATTTATTTATTGTAGCCAGTTATTTGGTAACATCCTTTAATGAAACCTTCAAAATAGTCTAATTTTATGAGAAATTATATTTCAAAAAATTTTTGAAAAAGAAAAAGAAACAATTAAGATACTTAATAATATGAAAATTTAGAATATTCTCAAATTATATATTTTAAAGTGAAATTAATTATCTTTTGTCTTGAAAATCTAAATAATATTTTTTTCGCTTAATTATATTTTACCTAAAGTCAGTTTTTTTTTGGGGGGGAGGGGATTGTTAAGTATTTACACAAAACGAGTAAATTAAATAGGCAAGCTTGAGACATAATCGTCCTGTGGTTATGTAATTAGTAATAATTATAAGACCACATGTATTTTCAATTTTGGAGAAAGGAGGATTTTTTATTGAGGGTAATATTTTCTATTAAAAAAAAAAAAAATAAAATAAAAAAAAATAATAATAACTAAATAAAAGGACTTGAAGTAATCTTTGAATCTTACTTATGGCAGACATTACAAATGAACTTGAAGTACTCATTGAATCTTTTATTATTATTATTATTATTATTATTATTATTATTATTATTATTATTATTATTATTATTATTATTATTATTATTATTATTATTATTATTATTATTATTATTATTATTATTATTATTATTATTATTATTATTATTATTATTATTATTATTATTATTATTATTATTATTATTATTATTATTATTATTACATAATACTAACTTGCGTTCTTAAAGTAATTATTATCAAAGATTAGATTCTGATATAAAGTAGTACCTGTAAAATATTTTATTCTAATATAACCAATTACTTGTGATCGGATGTTTTGGAAGCGGCGTTGTAAGGTTTTGAGTGGAGCTAGAGCCAGAGCAGAAGAAATCTCTCGGGCCGAGCGAGCGGAAATTTTTTAGTGGGATTGAGCAGCGGATTCGGATTCTGAGTCAGAGTCAGAGTCGGAGTCGGAGTCGGAGTCGGAGTCGGAGTCGGAGTTTTAGTCAGAGTTTTAACCGGCAAAAACTTATTTGCCTGATCCGCAGCCCTAGCTTAAACATCACGCTCAATGCTCACAAACCAATAAAATAACCAACACATTCAACACTTTCTTTTTTACCCAAAATAATAATAATTATAATCCATCACAGAAAACCCAATCACTAAAATCAGGAATCAAACGTTTTCTTTTAATGATTCGAGCAAAGTTTTTTGAGCTCGAAAGAGGGGCTTAGCTAATCAAATGAAGATTTTTCGAATATCTTCGCATGGCTATCGAAACATCTGACATCCTCTCTCTCTCTCTCTCTCTCTCTCTCTCTCTCTCTCTCTCTCTCTCTCTCTCTCTCTCTCTCTCTCTCTCTTCAAGCTTGCTAAGACATTCTTCTTGGCTACTTGTGCCTACTATTAACCAATGTAACGAGAATAAACGAATTGAACTTTGATTAAAGTATATTCATCTACTAGAAAACATTTATTAGCAGTTTTCTTCCTACTTTTAACATTGCTCGGCTATTATGCTTGGCTGTGAGTAATCTGCTGTAATGTTTAGCATTCTTAGCTAATGAATTTTGTTAGTACAGCATTGCTATTAAAGGACTAAAAATTATAGATATACTTAATATCCCTAAGGTATTCTTAATAATACTATGTCAGTGTTAATAAACTAATCGATTAATTTAAATATTTCAGAGTATTGCAATTTAGAAGATCGGTTTCGAATTGTTTAGAAAAGTGTTTGATTTTCAAAGGAAATAAAAGATGTATTTTAAAATCGGGAAATGTTTTTTTTTGATTATTATTATTATTATTATTATTATTATTATTATTATTATTATTATTTTTACAGTTGTCACAACCACTCACGGGCAGAGCCCTATTCAAGGAGGGGGTGTTGTACGCTCAAAAGTTCATCCTCTAGCGCAAATTATTGGTTAGGAAGGAAAATATTTTATTAGTCAAATTGTTACAGCAGGTGAAAACTAAGTTATGTAGGTTGGGTTAAAAACAGACTTTAAAATTATATATATATATATTATGTATATATATATATATATAATATATATATATATATATTATTAATAATAT
>JABUQX010063299.1:0-2500 GCA_015478945.1 Trachelipus rathkii
TATTGTATGCATGTAACAAATACTTACAGAATTTGAATTTGATGTAAAAGTATAAAGACGTTATTAGATCAATATAAGATCAGGTAAAGCTGCAAGGCTGATGGATATATGGTAGAATTCTGAAAGAGGGTAGTATCAGCATTGCAAGGCACTGTAAATTTGATTTTTTTTAGGGCGATCTATACATTTGGTGAAGGGTACTATGATGACTGGAAAACAGCTAATATGTTTCCTATTTATAAGAAAGGTAGTAAGGAAGATTTGGGAAATTTTAGGCCAGTTAGCTTAACATCTCTGGTTAGTAAAGGTTCTGGAAAAGTTACTGAAAGGTCATATAGAGAAATATTTAGAAGATAACAAGGTATTGTATGACTCCCAGCACGGTTTCAGGAAGGGTAGGTCATGTCAGACAAACCTTTTAGAATTTATGGAATGCATTACTGACTGCATTGACCGAGGAGATCCAGTTGATATTGTATATTTTAGACCTTTATTAAAGCTTTTTGGATAAGGTCCCCAATCAAGGCTGATTAAAAAGTTAATTGCAATGTGGGCTATAGGTGGATGGTACATGGTTTGGATTAAAGAGTGGTTGCGAAATAGAAAACCGTGTACATATTGAGCTTAGACGTTGTCTTGGATGGTCGCAGTAAATTTAGAGGGATGGAGAAGAAAACAGAAGAGGAGCAACAAGGAATGAGGAGAAGCAGCGGAGGTCTGAAGAAATGATATTAACACCTGATTGGAAGAAATGATTTGCTGGGAGAAGATATTGTAAAGAAGAAAGAACTTGCAATTGGAATAAATACATTTGAAGGCAGATGAAAATTTGAAAATTAATATTTTTGTATTTGGTATTTATTTTCGATGAAAAAATACATTTTTGCTTTTTAACAATAATATTTAAGATCTAACAAAATTTTAAATCAACTGGTGTGAAGCAACAAAATGGCTCATCGTAATTCTTTTGGAAATGAAATTAATTTCAAATATTTTATACACTGCAAAAAGTAGGCTTTTACCTTCAAATGTATTTACAGAAGAACTGGAATTTGGATGACAACGTCTTCGCCATTACCCATTGAAGAGGGTCTCTTATTATCAGCTGACTGGGGCTGGGAATGTCATCAACTGTTTCAATTTTTCCACCTTGAAATTACCCCAATATCATATTGCCAATGTCCTCCTCTTGGCATATCATAGTAATAATAGTTATAATTAGTGATAGTGATGATGATAACAATATATTAATCAATAATAATAATAATAATAATATGGTATGTGATAGTGTTAATGATAATATGGTAATAATGATAATAAAAGTGTTTATGTTAATAATAGTAATGGAATAATGGATAGTTGGTGCAGTGATAGTAGATAGTTAATGATGATAAATATTAATGATAGTGATGATAAAGAAATTTGTGGTAATAATGATAATAATAATAATAGCTGTGATAATAGCATAGTGATGGTATAGTGGGAGTATTAGTGGTTAATGAAACTAAGAATAATATATATATATATATATATATATATATATATATATATATATAATATAATAATAATGATAATAGTAATAATAATATAAAATTTATATATATATATATATATATATATATATATATATATATATATATATAATATATATATATATGTATGTATGTGTATATATTTTTTTTTTTTTTTTTTTTGTTTTTTTTATATTATTTATTACAAGCGCCCCGACTAGCTCAGTGTTAGAGAGCACTCGCCGAACCAAGCGAGGGTCCCAGGTTCGCAACTGGTCGGGTGGGAGAATGTGAGCTATTCTCTCCTTGGGCTTGGCTTCGTCCTGCTCGGACGTTAAATGAGTACACCTCCTCCTTGATTAGGGCTCTGCCCGTGAGTGACGGTGTTTATCTCTGTAAAAAAAAAAAAAAACAAAAAAAAAACTAAATGGAATAAATCATCATGGGAAATAGTGAAGAGTGGTGTCGCACACAGGTTTCAGTGCTGGGGCCACTATGTTCCTCATATATATAAATGATTTAGACTCAGGGACTTAAATGCAAGGTTTTTAAGTTTTGCAGATGAAACTAAAGTGGCCACCTCAGTTAAGGAATAGTGAAGGATGCATAAAGATTCAAAATGATCTTGATCATACTTTCTTGGGTGGGCAAGATAAGTTGGCAAATGAATTTTAACATAGTAAAAAGTGTAAGGTTCTTCACCTAGGTTACTCAAATAAAAAGTTTTAACTAACGATTATGAATGGGAATTGGCTTGAGTCTGTGGACCAAGTAAAAGATTTAGGTGTGATTATAAGCAGGAATTTGAAAGTAGTTAATCAGTGTTTGGAAGCTAGAAATAAAGCTAATAAAATGCTGGGCAATAATAAAGCGCAATGTTGTTTACAAGAGTAAGGAAGTAATAAGTAAACTGTATAATAGCTATGTAGGCCAGTAATAAGGTAATTGTGCACAAGTTTGGGCCCTTATTTAAAGAAAGACTTAAGATA
>JABUQX010063299.1:12500-25000 GCA_015478945.1 Trachelipus rathkii
CATATATATACTATATATATATATATATATATATCTATATATTCTATATATATACATATCTATATATCTATCAAATGCACTTAATGATGCTTATTTTTATTCTAAATATTTTAGTTTTTCTATTAAAATTTTAAAATCAATATCTTTGAAAAAATCTTCTTTTAATTCTTTCTTAATTATTAAATTATTATATTTGTTTCATAGTTGGCATGATGAGCAAGATAATATTTCTCATATGAATTTCTCTTACAGCTGATATTCTCTCATTCTAGTGTGTTTATTAAAAATGTTTGTGCTTACATTTGTTTCATTAGGATAAAGTTATAAATGTAAATCATGAGGAGGAAATGAAACAGTTTAAAGAATCTTGTAGACTATCAGGGCTTAAGGTAAATATAGTTTGTCTTTGACAGTAAACATCATCATAAAAAAATATGGACATAGCACATGCTGGTGTATATATATAAGATTATTGATTATTATTAATATTAAACTTATAGAAAAATATTTGAGTTGAAGCCACATAGGCCTATCGAGACTGAAAAAAAACATATATATAGTAACCCTATACTATATATAATATATAACAATGATGGCAAATTATTATTAATATTAAATATGATCAGAAAACTGGAATGGTTATGCCATGGATCTCAGTGGATTAATGTGATTAATTGTAAAATAATCTAGTGAGTGAGACATCAATATACTCTTCATGGTTTTTGATATAATTGCTCAAAGAGAATAGAGATAAATATTATAGATATTAATAAATAAGCTGGGCGATTATATACAATAAATGGTCTTAAGATATATCTGCAAATTATGCATGAGAATACAAAGGAATTTGGATTGACATGAAATAATAAATCTATTATAAACTGTAATTTTGTTTGTACAGATGCATTGTGAAAAATGGTGTTATGCCTTTATTTCATCTCTATATTGACAAATAAATAAACCCTATGCAGAAACATTTCTTTATAATAATCATATTGAGCTGGTTTCTGGTTTAAAAGACCATTCACTTCAGTTGTGACCTGGATTTTGATGGGTGTATAAACTTTGAAAATGTGGAAGAAAAATATATAATAATTTGCTGGGCATTATGCCTAATGAAGAACTAGGATCCAATAAATTTATTTTTGAAAAGAAGACTATGGCAGTCATGGATTATGGTATGTTAAAAAATTTGCTTAAATATTATATTCAATAATAAAAACTTTATATGTCTTCAGTTGTATTAACAATTAATAAATTAACTAATAGTGTTGACTGAAACTGGTGTGAAGTGGTGGGTAGCTTGAAAAAATATTCTTATTGGGTGAATTTGTCATGTGGATAGTTGCCAGACCAATATCATTAATATATAGCAATTACAAATAATATATCAAATTCCGATAGTTTTAAAATATTGTTTGAAATTCTATAATGAATGTTAGGGTGGGTTGTAATATAAATCGATACTACAATTAATATTACTCTTTAAGACTGCATCACAGTTGAAGAAAAACAAGTGGCACAGCTCATATTATTAAATCATGAATCAAAAACAAAAACTCATTCTGAAGTATCAAAAAAGTTTGGAATATCCATTTTATGACATTGCAACCTGCAATTGTGCAGATACAGTTGCCATAGTTGCCCAGCTTTCAACACCTAGATCTTGATGCAAAGTCTGAAACAGGAGGATGTATTCTAAATGTGATTTTAAATATTAGTTAACTATGAGTTAATTGAAAATGTATTAATAAAATTGTATTCATGAACTTTGGGCTTTGTAGTATTAACTGGATAGACTAAATCTAAATAAAAAACTAAAATAATAAAGAAAATATTACAAACAGAAACATAATATTGTTGACAAATGTATTGTATCTACAAAAGATCTTATCAACAATTGTGAACAACATTATTGGGTTTTAACAATCTAAGTAGTGATCAATATATTCTTCTATAACTAGCTTGTAATAGTATGTATTAGTTTGGTTTATAACAGTTTAGATTAAATCAAGTTTTCTAATAAAGACAGTAGCACAAAAATTAAATATAAGGTTGTACAATCTGAAATAATGCTTAACATAAAAGGTTTCAATGAAAGCAAATATTACAAAACTTCTATTATAGAAATTGATATAAAAATAAATAATAAAAATAACAGTATTGTTGCAGCTGTAGTCCCTTCAATACAAACCAGAGTGAATATACCTTCCCCTCAAATTGTAAAAGCATTTGATGAACATAAAATACCTTTAGCTGATAAGCACCTAAGAAATAAAAATAATAGGGAAATCCATATACTATTAGGTGTGAATGGAGCCCACATACTACCAATAAATGCATGTTCATTTGGGTTAACAAACAACAGTTCACTGTTATATTACACTTCTTTAGGAATCTTATTAGCTGGGGATTTAAATAAATTAATAAAAAATTTGCCATATTTGAAGTATGTAAAGAAATTTACAGAGCAGGCTGATTTGCTCGCAAAAAATGTCAAAATAGAAAATAAGATGGAATGACTAGAAATGGATTACTCTATCTCATCTCTAGCTCAAAATAATAATACTAGCTTAGAATTGGATGACGATTTAGTAGATAAAAATTTAAAAGATTTATTAAATTATGATAATTTTGAATGTCCTAAAAAATTCTCAGAGCTAAACATAGAACTTATAAAACACTTGATTACAAATACACTTGTAGATATGGATACAGGTCGATTGATTATGCCTTGTTTATGGAATAATAAATTAATAAAATTTTTGCCAAATAATTTTTATTTGGCTAATTCTGTATTGAAATCAATACTTAAAAAATATAAAAAAGAGCCTCTAAAATTAGAAGCATATAATAATGTCATAATTGATCTATCATTCAACCTATTGAAATAAATACAGTGAAAAATAATAATAAAGTTTCATTTTTAGCTCATAATGCAGTATTTAGAGATCACGTAGAAACGACAAAATGCAGAATTGTATATTTGTCGAACCTATGTGATAAAAATCAACCAACTAATTTATCACATAATAATGTTAGCTTGCCAGGACCTAATTTAAATAATAGATTGGATATTGCATTAACACTACTTAGGTTTAATAAGTATCTGCTGGTATTCGATTTGGAGAGGGCTTTTCACCAGATTAAATTGCCTTGGGGTATTAGATGTAGCCCTTCCATTCTCATGGTAGCACTTTATATAATATTAATATTGCATGTTCATACATGTGATGAGTTTGAGTATGAACTTAGGAAGATTTTGTATAACCTGTCTTATATGGATAACTTAGGTTATTCTTCATCTTCTGAAAGTGAAATTATTCTTGCTTATCATAAGTCTCATGTAATATTTAACAATTATGGGTTCAATTTGCAACAATTTCATAGTAATTCACCAGAGTTTAAAAAATTAAATTATAGTGAGTTAGACAATAACAGTAATGTAGATGAGCCTATAAATAATCACATAAAACTATTAGGGATGATGTGGGATACTCATAATGATACCTTATATAATAAAAATAATGAAATGGATCCCAAAGCAAACACTTTGAGATCTATTTTATCTACTATAAATGGTCTATTTGACCCACTAAATATTGGGCTTCCTGGAAAAAACAGGGCTAAATTTTTTTTACATAAACTACAAAATAACAAAGATATAACTTGGGACAAAAAATTAGATAGTAATTTACTAAAAGAATATAAAAATATTTGCTCACAGTATAATAAAAGTAAAAAACCTAGAAATGAAAAGATTTATTGGGGATTATGCTTCTTCATATAATATTATAGCATTTACTGATGCAAGACATTTATGGTAATGTCTTATATTTACAAAGCAAATAGTAGTGAGCTGCATTTTTTGTGTGCAAAAAATAAATTAATTTCAAACAAAAATAATAACAGATCTATTCCAGTTCTAGAGCTATTTGCTGTAAAATTTGGAGTTCAGTGTCTAATAGAAATGCTTGACAATTTAACTAATACTTTCACACCTTTAAAAATAAATAAATTACATTTATATACTGATTCAATGGTAACATTGAATTGGATTATAAATAAAATAGAAAAATTAAACAAAATAGAAAGAAAAGGGACCATTATAAATAATCAGCTGAATTTTATTGAAACTGCATGTGAAAAACACCCAATAACATTTCATCATTGTGAAGGATCTCAGAATCCTAGTGATTACGTTACTCGATGTGTTTCATACAAGGTTTTATTAAAAAATTCACTTTATTTAAATGGGCCTATATTAAATATCAAAAATGAAGGTTAAAGTCACTGTTCCAAATCCATATATAATAATAATACAGATTTTAATATTTATAATATTCAAACTTTTTCTTTTGTACCCTTATTTAAATTAGATAGGTTTTCTTCTTTGAATAAACTATTTAAGGTTTCACACTATGTAAGAAAATTTATTCATAATTTAAAGCTTAAAGTACATGAGAAAAACCCCACTTTGTTTTCCAATTGTGACCCAAATGCAATATGCTCATATGAAGAAAGTTGTAATGTCATTTTTAGGCAATATCAGCAAGAAAATTTTTCAGAAACATATCAATATTTAATAAACCCAAAAAATAATAAAGAAACAAATTTGGTCACACAACTTAATCTTTTTCTTGATAAAAACAATATAATTAGAGTAAAGAGTAAATTTGCAAACTTAAATGCTGATTTTAATAAAAAAAATCCAATATTGTTGCATAAAAATCATTCACTAACTGATATAATAATTAAAGAATTACATGTAAAAATGAAACATGCAGGTGTATATAAACTTCTAGCTATAATAAGAAAGGAGTTTTATATTCCAACAGCATACTCAGTAGTTAAGAAAAACATTAAAAACTGCATAAAATGTAAATTAATGTATGGCAGAACCATAAAAATTAATCAAAACCATTACAAAGATTATAGAATAAATCCATCTCAAATTCCATTTAGAGAAATATTTCTTGACCATATTGGACCTTTTAATATAAAAATAAATAATGTAGTAGAGAAGGTTTACATATTAATTATAACTTGCACATATACCAGAGCTGTAAACCTTGTTCTATGTAAAAATGTAGATAATAAGTGCTTTATTTCTGCTTTTCAATTTCATGTGTTTGACTTTGGATTTCCACAACTTATAGTTAGTGATCAGGGCAGTAGTATAATAAGCTCAGTGCAAATTATTAAAGATTTTCTTGATGATGTAGATGTTAAAAATTATTTAACTCTCCATAATATAAAGGTTTTAGAATTTTCCCCCTACCCTGGTAAAGCAAGCTTTCTAGGAGGTTTAGTTGAATCTTTAGTCAAACAGGTGAAAAATATAATATACAGTGCTATAGGAAAAAATATATTAGAGCATGATGAGTTTTCTTTATATGATAATAAATAAAAGGCCAGTAGCATTTAAATCAATATTAAGAAACCCTGAGGTGGATCCAAATATCCCATTTGCAATAACACCGGAGATATTGCTGAAAGGATATGAGGTTCCAGCTATGGTTGTTTCTTCTCATTTATTTCATGATGGTGTAGATCATTCAGATGATCCTGATTGGTCTCCTTGTGAACCTGATCAGGATCAGTTATATTTGACTTTTCAAAAATACAGAAAAGTGAAATCTAATTTGAATGATTTGTACTATGATGAATTCTTAGCAAACTTACAATATCTTGCCACTAATCAGCAAGACAAATATAAAAATAAAAAACATACTTCACTGGGAATCGGAGATATTATAGCTGTAAAAGAAAAATTTACTAAACCATACTTTTACAGCATGGGAACAGTACAAGATGTAAAAAATAATAGCTTAGGAGAAGCTGTTTCTGTAAAAATTAAAAAATCAAATCAAGAAATTATAACCCGACACATATCGGATATCATATTGCTGATAAAAAATACCAATTTTCATGAAAATCTGCCAGAAACAGTTTCCACCACTAATGATAAGAACAATGATGCTGACAGTAGAGTAAAAAGGAAAGCTGCAGTTCAATGTAGAGAGCTACATAAAAAGCTCATAAATCAAGGGCAACTTTAGTATCTCCAACAGTGGGTATCAAATGGGTATCTGTGTCCTTCTGTAATAGAGACATTGATATGTATTTGAAATAACAATGTAAAGTAAATTTGTTATCAAATCTTACCTAAAAAATTAAATTCATGAGAATTTAATTTTGGCCTCCTCCCAGTGTTAAAAAATATACATTGTATAATGTATATTATGTACCTTATACAATGTATTTTATTTTTTATATACTGTATATATATATATATATATATATATATATATATATATATATATATATATATATATATATATATATATATATATATATATATATATATATATATATATATATATATATATATATATATATATATATATATATATATATATATATATATATATATATATATATATATTATTTTTTTCTTTTCTTTTTTATTCAAGTGGCCATATTGAAATATAAAATTTGATTTTTAAATCCTTCTTTGAATAATAAAAATAAATTTTTTAATAATAAAAAAAAATTAACTAAAATACACCATGAGCTTAATATGAATGCACCCTAAAATGTAATTGGAATTTGCCATGACGTCAAAGGTCCATTGTTATGACTTTTGGATTTTTTGACGACTGGCAAAAAGGCCCAGCCCTACTCTCTTGCAACATTTGAGCAATGGGAAAAAGGTGCAGACCTAAAATACATATTTTGGAGCCAGAACTATGTTTCTGGTTCTGCCACAACTGGCATATAAACAAATACTATAAAAAATTAAAAATCAAATTTCCTCAGTGGTGCCACTGAATAAAAAAGAATAAATATTTTAAAAAACTAATACTTTTTTCTATATTTTCAAATACTGATTAATGTAAGTGGTCTAGACTACCATACCTAGACCTGAAGATAAACAAGAGGCTTGGGACAACACCCCAGATAAGGAGAGATATATTCAAATTAGAGGAACTTCATTTTCTTAAATAGGGTAAGCATCATAACTAAGCTCATTCTGTATAGCTGATAGTTTGATTTTAGTTCTTACCCACCATACTTTATATGGTAGAATTCAATAGAGAAGCTAACCTAAAACCTTTAAATTTAAAGTAAATCATTACTGTAAAGTTGACTATTCAAAATTAAATTAAAAATAAAATTCAGTTTAAAGTAAAAAGTCAAATTTCATATTTTGATATAGGCTACTGAATAAAAAGAATTAATAATAATAATAATAATAATAATAATAATAATAATAATAATAATAATAATAATAATAATAATAATAATAATAATAATAATAATAATAATAATAATATTAATAATAATAATAATAATAATAATAAATAATAAAAAATAAAATAAAATAGGAGCTTATAAGATCCCATCCTTACAGATTGGGTGTCTTGCTCGCTCAAATTCCACTAATACATCAACTGGTTATGGTAATGGTTGTATCACAGAAGAGGAAAGAAAATCAGCTATAAAGAGGATTTTTTATATATTTATATATATATAAATTTTTTAATGAGTACTAATACCCCCTATAAATAGTTGTAAAGTTTTTTATAGTAAAAATTTTAAAATCAACTATCTTTGAAAAAATCCCTCTTTTAATTCTTTCTTCATATAATTATGCATTCATATTTTTTCTGTGAAGTTATATTTGATATGCAAAACCCTTTGATGAATGTAGTATCAATTCATAGTTCAAGATGCGGGTATCTTTGATAGTTTGGACACTTTGTTAAGAAATTTTGTTAGATAATACTGCTTTAGCTGCTGATGATATGATTGAAAAGCAGGGATAGGTTGAGTTTTGCTGTGTAATGAGGGGTAGGTTGAGAACTTATTCATAGCTCCAAATGTTAATGTCTTATGCGTAGTTCCAAATGTTAGTATCTATTGTAGGTTTTCCTCCATTGTAAGTGTTAGATATGTTAGGCTATGTTTAATTTCTGCTACGTTTTGTTAAATATTACTATGAAAATGTGAAATTAACACTGATTTGTTAGAGAAATGATAAGTTTCGCAAGATATTACTGTGTTAACTGTTGATGTTGTGTTAGAAACGTGGGCTTAGGTTAAGTTTTTGCTGAGTAATGTTAGGTTTGCCCGAGAATTTTGTTAATGTCTACGTTTATTCATAGTTCAAAATGACGTTATATTTGATGTGAGTGGCGCTTTGATGAAGGTAGTATCAATTCATAGTTCAAGATGGGGTTATCTTTGATAGATTGGTCACTTTGTTAAGGGATTTTGTTAGATAATACTGCTTTAGCTGTTGCTGATATGTTGGAAAAGTAGGGATACATTGAGTTTTGTATGTCCTGTTAGCTACTTTACCTTTGATAAGTAGGGAACTTTGTGAATGTTAGCAGATTATTCATACATGAGGTATGTTAGGTTTGTCGTTGTATATTATATTCTTAGTTCAGGTTATGATATGTTAGCTTTATTGATGTGACTTTGTTACCTTAGCATATATTCTTTGATGCAACCTATGATAATTAGGTAGGGTTATGATAAATTTTTGTTAAATATTACTATGTTAAGGTAAAAAATAACAATGATATGTTACAGATATGATTGAAAAAGTGTGAATAGGATACGTTCTGTATACAATGTTAGTTACTTTACTGTTGTTAAGTATAGAACTTTGTTAATGTTGGCTGTTTATTCGTGCGTAAGGTATGTTAGGTTTGTCGTTGTACATTATATTCTTAGTTCAGGTTATGATATGTTAGCTTTATTGATGTTAAAACTTTGTTACGTTAGCATATATTTGTAGGTCAGTATATAAAGAACTTATTTTTATGTTATGCTTATCCAAAATGATACTCGAAATATGACTTGAATCAATAGATCAATAGATCAATAGATCATGGGTGGGGAGGGGAGTGGAGGGGCTGGTGATTTGATTTACTGATTTATTGATTTACTGCTTTAAAATCAGTAAACTATTACACTTTACTATGATATTTTATTCAAAGAGCTTATTTTTATGTTGTTTGGATAAAACTTTGTTATTTTTATGTAATGTTTGAATAAAACTTTGTTATGTTTCGTTGGGTATTATGATAGTTAGGTAAGGTTATGATGAATTTTTGTTAAATATTACTATATTAATAAGGGCAAGATCCAATATTTTGCTCGGGGGTAACCTAAATTTCCGCCCCCCTAAAAATGGACTTAAAATTCAGAATTTTCAGCCGATTTTGACTACATAAACACCAAAATGTAGCTTTTTTTGCCCTCTAAAATGTTGTTTTCCGGTGTTTTTCTGTGTCTGTAGTCATTCTTTCAGAATTTTCAATTATTCAAAACCCATGTTTTTGACATTCTTCGTATCAACTTCCAATTTTTTTCCAAAATGACTTCAAACTTGAAATATGCATAGATAGGTCCATTACCTAAAATAATTACACAAGCACTTTTTCAATTTTTTAGTTTTGTGCTCAGCGTTGTCCAATTTCCAAACCCACTTTTTTTTTGGATATTGAAATGAAATTTTTTTTTTGTTCGGGCGAAGTAAATGAAATTTTCAGGGCTTATGTAGTCGGGAGAGACACATTTTTTACTTAGATCATTTCTTCGTATATGCATTAGTTTTGGATTTGTTCTTGGAACAAATTTTCAAAAAAAAAAAAATTTCGAAATTTTTTAAAAAATTTTCTTTTGAGTATACAAAAAAATTATCTAAGTAAAAAAGATGCATCTTGCCCGATTACATATGCCGTGAAAATTTTATCCACTTCGCCCGAACAGAAAAAAAATTATCGCAATTTTTCATTTCAAAAAAAAAAAAAAGTGGGTTTGGAAATTGGACCACGCTGAGCACAAAACTCAAAAAATCGAAAAAGTACTTCTGTACTATTTTACACTATAGACCTATCTATGCATATTTCAAGTTTGAAGTCATTTCGAAAAAAACTCTATAAGTTGATAAGAAGAATGTCAAAAACGTGGGTTTTGAAAAATTGAAAATTCTGAAAGAATGACTACAGACACAGAAAAACACCGGAAAACAACGTTTTAGAGGGCAAAAAAAAGCTACATTTTAGTGTTAAAATAGTCAAAATCGGCTGAAAATTTCGAATTTTATGTCCATTTTTAGAGGGGGCGGAAATTTAGGCTACTCCCGATCAAAATATTAATGTAAAAAACTTTGTTACGATAGCATATATTCGTTAGTTAGTATATAAAGAACTTATTTTTATGCTATGTTTATCCGAAATGATACTCGAAGTGTGACCTGAATCAATAGATCAATAGATCATGGAAGGGTGGAAGGGAGGGGTGGGAAGGGGCTGATGGTTTGATTTACTGATTTACTGCTTTAGGATCAGTAAACTGTTACACTTTACTATGATATTTTATTCAAAGAACTTATTTTTATGTTATGTTTGGATAAAAATTTTTGTTATGTTTGCAATTATTCATTGGGAATTATGATAGTTAGGTAAGGTTATGATAAATATTTGCTGAATATTACTATGTTAATGTAAAAAACGTTGTTAAGTTAGCGTATATTCGTTGGTCTGTATGATAATTAGACTAGGTTATGATAAATTTTTGTTAAATATTACCAGTGTTAATGTAAAATTAACATTGATATGTTAGAGATATGCTTGACAAAGTGGGAATAAGTTACGTTTTTGTATGCTATGCTAGTTACTTTACTGTTGTTAAGTATGGAACTTTGTTAATGTTACCAGTTTATTCTTGCTTAAGGTGTGTTAGGTTTGTCGTTGTGCATTATATTCTTAGTTCAGATGATGCTATGTAAGCTTTATTAATGTGAAAACTTTGTTACGTTAGCATATATTCGTTGATCAGTATGATAATTAGACAAGGTTATGATAAATTTTTGTTAAATATTACCATGCTAATGTAAAATTAACATTGATATGTTAGAGATATATGCTTGACAAAGTGTGAATAGGTTACGTTTTTTGTATGTATGCTATGTTAGTTACTTTACTGTTGTTACGTGTGGAACTTTGTTAATGTTAACAGTTTATTCGTGTTAGGTTTGTCGTTGTACATTATATTCCTAGTTCAGGTGATGCAATGTTAGCTTTATTAATGTGAAAACTTTGTTACGTTAGCATATAATTGTTGGTCAGTGTATAAAGAACTTGCTTTTATGTTATGTTTATCCAAAATGATACTCGAAATGTGACATGAAACAATAAGATAAGTGTGAATCTGTAAAGGATTAGATATGTAGGGTCCACTGGGGAGGGTGTTTTGATTTACTGATTTACTGCTTTAGGGTATGTAAAACATAACAATTTTAATAAAAAATATGACTTGAATCAATAGATCAATAGATCATGGATGGATAGGAGGGTGTGGGGAGGGTTTGATTTACTGATTTACTGCTTTAGGGTATTAAAACATAATTTTAGTAAAAAATATGACGAATCAATAGATCAATATATCAATTAGATCATGGAGGGGTGGGATGGAGGGTAGGGTGGGTGGTTTGATTTACTGCTTTAGGGTATGTAAAACATACCAATTTTAGTAAAAATATGACTTGAATCAATAGATCAATAGATCATGGGGGGGTAGGGGGGTTTGATTTACTGATTTACTACTTTAGGGTATGTAAAACATAACAATTTTAGTAAAAAATATGACTTGGATCAATAGATTAGTAGATCATGGAGGGGTGGAGAGGGTAGGGTGGGTGGTTTGATTTACTGATTTACTGCTTTAGGGTATGTAAAACATAACAATTTTAGTAAAAAATATGACTTAAATCAATAGATCATGGAGGGTGGGGAGGTTGGCATGGAGTGGGCCGAACGAAAAAACCCTCCGGGTTTTTCAACAAAAAACCCACTTGAAAAAACCGCTCTTTTGCCCACTTGGGTTTTATCAATTTTTTTTTTTTCAGAATAATTGCATGTAAAAATAGTAAAACAAAAATTAAAATATTAGAAATTATACTCTTTTACGTAGTGAAATGTTTATAACATCATTTTAATTCATTTGTTGAAAGTATATATATATATATATATAATATATGTATATATATATATATATATATATATATATATATATATAATATATATATATATATATATATATATATATCAGGCTGCAAGGACATTTTTTTGAGTGCGCCTGCGCCTATGCGCCTATGCCGCCGGACCTAGTGCGCTTAGCGCCTATGCGCCTATATTTTTGGTCACATCAATGCGCCTAGCGCCTATGCGCCTATGCGCCTATGCGCGACTTTTCGCCGGCCGGTGGATGTTCGCTAAATTTATTTGCAAAGTAAACTTTAGTGCGATAATAAAATCATGCTTTTATAAGGAAGAAAAACACATTTATTAATTTTTGTAATTAAAACACCGTAAACTAATATCTACACGTCCTTTTCCTCCTCCATGTCCTTGTGATCCATGTTTTCCCCCAGGAGGTTCAGCTCGAGCGCTGCAGAAGTTGAAAATCTTCAGAGCCAT
>JABUQX010063300.1:0-5000 GCA_015478945.1 Trachelipus rathkii
CATTCTTGATCTTAACATAAACAAAAAAGTCTTGGAAAACCTCACATCACAATGGTTGTAAGGTGGCCTCAAAGAAACTGGAGTTCTGTTTAGACTGCGTGACTTTTTTTTTCTTCTCAGCTACTCCAGCTATACAAGGGCCTTCATCCGCTTGTATGGAGTACTTGCTCTCATATCTGGGGGTGCTCAGATTTCTACCCGGCTTTTGGATACGGTCGAGTCAAAGGCAAAAAGCTTATAAACTGTTGTCTTTCCAGTTCATTACCTTACTATCTTTGGCGCGTGATGTTTGGTGTTTATCTCCTTTTATAGATACCTCTTGTGTGCGCGGCCGGTGCTCCGAGAGAGCTTATCATTCGCGTACCTCCACCTTTGCGTACGCCCTCGTAGAACTAGGGGTGCCGTGTCTGCACATGAGTTTTGTGTTGATATTGGTAACTCCAGCTAGTTCGCTGCGGTGCTTCCTTCTTTCCTGCCACATCGTTTCTGTGGAATTCTCTTCCATCTTCCGTGTTTCCTGTTGAATTTAATCCCCCACTTCAAAGCCTTCGTCTGTGCTCATCTGCGTAATTAACTTTAGTTGTTGACTTGAGGCGTGCAACACCCCCTCCTTGAATAGGGCTCTGCCCAGTGAGTGGTGATGACAACTGTAAATATATATATATATATTATATATATATATAATATATATATATATTAAATATTATAATATATATTATATTTATATTTATATATATATATTAATTAATATATATATATATATACTATAGTATAAAAATTTAATCTTTAGAGCCTTCCATTTTTTCATCACAACAAGGCATTTTAAAGGCAAAAAAAAAAAATACTATAGCATTGAATCCTCCAGAAAGTCTTCACACCAACATTTTTACCAGTTAAAAGAGTAATCTAATAAATTGCTCGTATTACCAAAAAACATCATATTTAAAATAGGTATTAATATTCAAAGTATGATATTAAAAAAGTAAATCTCAAACCACTAAAAATATAAAGAAATCATCTCATTCAAAGTTTGCTTATGCCACACGATCCCCTGCAATAATTGGCAATAATAAATGTATTGGCGAATCCACTGATTTCCAAAGAAGAAAAATCACATACAATGACGGCTTCACAACGACAGCGCTAAAACTTAGCACTAAACATGTCATAGAAGAACCCTAGAACCACAATACTTAATACCAACCACATGAAATTATCCGAACAGCAGTCCATTACTCATCAACGAAGATTTTGGAACCCTTTTTGTCTTTAATTTCATTTCATTATAACGAGATAGAAGTGGTGAAGTTTACATTCGATTTCTTTTCAAAATGAGTACCTAAAAACCTCAAAAATATTTCAACAATACACTAAAGAAAATAGAAAAACAACTGGAACAAATTTCACATGAAAGTGAAAAAGAAGAATTTTTAGTCTTTTGCCGAAGATAGGTCCCGCGTGCCCGGGACGAAAGTTCGCATTAATGTTATCTAATTTTAAGTTTTTAAATATTCTACTAAATAATGTTATTGTGCATAATAAACTTGTGTGTTAAAAATTTATAAATAATAATAAAAACCAAGGGCTTTCCCTAGCAATATATATATATATATATATATATATATATTATCTATATATATATATATTATATATATTCTATATATATACTATATATATATATATATATATATATATATATATTATATATAAATATATATATATTATATATGTATATATATATATATATTATATATGTTATTAGGTGTTGAGTTGCTAGGGTTTGTATCTAACTCCCCATTCAAAAATAGGTTGTCATTATATATATATATATATATATATATATATATATATTATATATATATATATATTCTATAATATATATATATATATATATATATATATATATATATGCTAGATCGTGATTGATTGGATTTGGAAGTTGTGCACAAAGCGTTTATGGAGGGTATAGTTTCGAGTGATTGGAGGAAAGCAATAATAGTACCCTTATGTAAGGGTAAGGGGGATAACGTAACTGTAGGTATTATACGGGAATTAGTTTATTGAGTGTTGCAGGGAAGATATATGCTGGTATTTTGATCAAAAGTGTGCGTTGAGTGACTGAAGGTGTGATTGGTGAAGAACAAGGTGCGTTAGGAAGTGGTAGAGGATGTGTTTATCAAAATCTTTACATTGAACAATGATTGATAAATGAGGGGAGGAGAGAAATTGTATTTAGGTTTTATGGATTTGCAACAGGCGTATGATAGGATTTATAGGGAAGCTCTATGGCTGGTGTTAGTAGTATATGGTGTTGGTGGTAAGCTTCTGAATGGAATAAAAAATATATATGATGATAGTGAAGCGTGTGTAAGAATAAATAGAGTCGAAAGTGATTGGTTTAATATTAATAGCAGAGTGAGGCAGGCATGTGTTGTCTCCTTGGCTATTCAATTTGTGTATGGGATGGGGTTTAGTGAAAGAATTATAGGTGGGGGGTGGCAGGAGTTGGTGTTAGAATGATGGAGAATGGAAGAGAGTGGACTGTTCCGTACCTATTATATGAGGATGATTTGCTTTTGTGTGGCGAATCTGAAGAGTTTGAGAGGATTGGTAGAGAGATTTAGTAGGGTGTGTAAAAGGACGGGTTTGAAAGTAAACGTAGATAATAGTAAGGTTATATGGTTGTGAGTGAGGACAGTCCTCCGTGTGAAGCTATGTTAGATGGTGAGCAGCTGGAAAAGTGTCTGAGTTTAAATATTAGGATTTATGTTAGATGAAAAGGGATGGATAATCAGACTTAGTAGGTTAAAAGTTGTGAAATGATAGGGAAGGTTTTGGTGCAGACTAATCCTTGGTGGATGTAAAGGGACTAAGTCTTGAGTGCGACAGGGTCTTACATTAAATGAGGGGTAGTTGCTTTACCTGTGTTAATGTATAGTAGTGGGACTATGGTCTGGAATAAGAAGGTAATAGACCCCGTAATGTACAATGTGTTCAGATAAACAATCACAGGGGAGTGTTTTGGTGTGAGAAGAATTGATAAAATGAGGAATGAACGTGCTAGAGAGTTGTATGGTGTGAAGAAAGGGGTAAATATGAGAATAAATGAAAGTACGTTGAGATTATTTGGTCATGTGGAAAGATATAGATGATAGTCGGTTGGTTTAAAAGGATGTTTAGTGGTGAGTGTGCTTGGAAATCGACATGCTGGGAACGAAGAAGTGGATTTTGAGTCAATAAAGGAATAACCTGGGAGGAGAGAAATGTGAGTTTGGCAGATTCGAAAAAAAGGTGCATAACAGGAGTGAATGTGCTGGGTTTTGTGAGGGGGTATGGTTGTGCCCAACAGGGACATAGGAATGAAACGCCCACATTGAAAGAGATGCCATAAGTGAGGCTCGCAATCGTCGGTCCGTAAGCGCTAGTGGTTGGATTTTCTGACTGCGGCGAAGTTCTCACTAAAAAGGTATAAAGGGGACGGTAAGGGCTGAGCTTTCTTTTCGACTTGCTTCATATTCTTCTACTACTTTTCTGGTTTCCCGGTGCATGTTACGCACCTAACCTCCAGTCTTGGGGAGAAATATGTGGTTGATAATGATGGATGATAGGCGTATTATATATATTATAATATATATATAGGGTATTATATATATATATATATATATATTATATATATATTTATATATATATATATATATATATATTATATTATATATATATTATATATATAAATATATATATATTAAATATAACTATATATATATATATATATATATATATAGGGTATATATATATATATTATATATATATATATATTATATATATATATATTAATATATAATATATATATATATATATAATTAATATTATATTTATTATAATATATATATATATATATATATATATTATATATTTATATATTATATAATATATCTATATATATATATATATTATTATATATATAATTATATATATATATATATTTATAATATTATATATAATATATAATATATATATATATATATTATTTAATATTATATATATATATATATAATATATATTATATATATATATATATATATATATATATATTATTGTCTCATCAAACTCCTGCTTAAGCGTAAGAACGCTTGACGATGTTCTGGACGAAACCCTCACCGTTTTCGGTCTATAGATTCCCGACTCTTTCAGCTCTCCATCACCAGTCCTCTTCTCTAATGGCGTCCTCACGTTAATCCTCCTCTGGTTCTTGGTTGTCCACATCTGCGTCTTTCCATCCGGCTCCATCTGTAGTAGCTATCTTCGGTATACATCCTCATTCTCCTCATCAATGATCCGTCCATCTCAGCTTGTCCTTTTCACTAAAACCGCATAGCTGTTCTCGTGACCACTGCCAAGCTCCTCTGTTCATTTTCTCAATTCTACCCTCCTCGTAATCCTTCATGGATCTCAACACCCTCATTTCACATGCTTGTATCTTACTCTTAGTTTTTATGGATAGAGGCCACTTTCTCAACCGTACGTTTTAATGTAGGCTCATTAGGTAATAGCACACATTTATATTATTAATTTCACCTTTCGATGGGCATATTCTGTTTCGTAGTAAACATAGAGCGATCTTAATGTATTATTAAACTTTTTTTATTTCTATCTATTGCAATTCTAGTTTAAGTAACATTTCCCTGCCCGAAACAAACTCAAGGTATTTAAGCTGAATATAACCTGCTTTCAATTCGGTGACTCATCACTCTGAATATTGCAATTTCATCCTCCTCTTTCTTTATCAATGCATCTACCTCCGTCTTCTCCCATTTATCCTCATTCTCTCTCCTTCCTCAACTTCTCTATTCCCCCATTCAATTACAATAAATCTTTGCAGAACCTCCTTGATTTCACCACAACGAAAGATCATCTACGTTTCCAAAAACAGTATTCCATCACTCTTCTTCCTGGACCATTTATCCACAATAATCCATGAACAGGATAAGCAAAATCCGTAT
>JABUQX010063300.1:10000-17500 GCA_015478945.1 Trachelipus rathkii
CTAGAAATGCGCCAATAAAGAGTTTTGGTAACACCATGTTTCAAATATTCACTCAACTATATTTTATTTGGACCTAAGCTCAAAGCTTGAGTATGGTATAAAAGTGGTGACTTACAAGTGCCTGTAAGCTCCAGCCTTATACTTACAGTTATAGTTGTTGTTGTTACTTTTTATTTTTTTTTCGTGTTACAGGTAAGAAGAAAGTACTATTTTCCCCGCCCCCCTTTTTTTTCCCCTCTTAAAAATTTAAGAATTTTTCCTATCACGGTAAGATTTGCTCTAAAAAATTTCAAAGTTGGTTAGATTGTTCCGTAGAGTTTATTCCTCTATACGCACAATTCTTCCAATTTTTTTTCTTAGTTGTCTTTGGTCTTTTAGGCCTGACACAGTCATGACGTCAGACGTCTGTTGGAGTGGGGGTAATTTAGCTTTGCCAACTTTACTCATTTGAGATTGAGATTTAAACTTGAGATACTACTAAACCATGTTATATTTTGTTAGCAAATTATGAGGGACGAATTTAAATTAAAAAAGAGAATAAAATTAGATTTTCCTTCCTGACCCTGTGAAACTTGAAATAAATGAGTCATATTAAATTTATATACCGTAATAGTTACGTTGTTAGTAAAAAAAATTTACATTCTATTACATTTTCAGCTCAGAGAGAGAACCTTTTATATTAATTAATCAATTATATACATAAAATCAAAATTTTTAATACAAACTAGAATTTTCCAATCATGTATTTCTTTACCGCCATAAAAGAACCCCAGACAGCTGTCTTATAATATGTTTTGTTATTATATATAAGTTACAATTCTTTCCTTAAACTGAATTTTTTTTATTACCTAGTTTCATAGAAGACTTTTTCGGTGTCCGTGTTACAAACACATCCCTGTTTCTTATATTGCAAATTTTAACCTTGTTGTCCTGCCAGTCCTCCGATTGTTTTGTTTTGGGGGGGGGGGAAAGGAGTGAGAAATTGGAAATGCGTGGGAGATAGCACATTCCTCTCATTAATGAGTGTAGTGTGGCGTATATGTTTTTCACATCTTGAGTTGTATTTTTTCTTAGGAAATATTTATTAAGCTTTATATGCGATTTTTATAATTATTAAATCCAAATAAAATCTACTCAATTATTTTTATTTATAAACTCATTAATAAAGTAGGAGAAATGAATATTTATTCTTAATTAAGAATAATAATAAAAAAAACTCAAGAAAACACTATTTTATAATATCTTGTTTGATGGAAAAGCTAGTCATGTGGGGGAGAATTGGTCTTTCTCGATGACTGCAGCAACAGATCATTTTTTTCGGCTCGCTTATTCTTTATCCCAATTCATTTTTTTTTTTTGGGGGGGGGGGGCAATAGGCAAAAAATTTTCGGAAGGTGAGCCATAAAAATGTGACAATTTTGAACCTTATGTTTTTTCGTCAGAGGTGAGGGTATTTTTGGAGGTATGCTGGACGATCTTCCACATTTTTTTTTCTTCTCACTCAGCTAAGGTTGAATTTTGTGTAGCTTTCGCGTTCTTGTTTCTGTGCCTTACCACCCTCAAGGGAATTTCAGGCACATTTTAAAGAAAGCTTTTTCTTGAAGTGTCTTGGGGTTTAGATGTGGGGGACTTCTTCCGCTACCCACCCCAAAATGGGGAATACTTCTTTTAGTCGGGAATATCCAGCCAGCTCTATGCTTCCCTTGTTATAGAAATTCGTTAGTGTTTTTTTTATGTGCCGTGATATTCTTGAAAAGAACTCTTTGTGTTACAAAGAATAACGGCTATTTTATAAACAATTTCTTCACGTCAATCCTTTACACTGAGAGTTTGAGCGGAACCTATCTCAAGACAACTTTTAATCACAATTAAAACACTTCACTTGCATAGATCATTTTTTTTTCACTCTTTTTTTTTTATAATCACTGTGTAAATTTTGTATTGGCTTTGTTATTAAATCAGAATTTGGGGGGGGGCGTGTCGATGGGGTTCATCGAAGTATGTACGCGAATTGATTGATCTCTTTAATTATTAGCAAATAATCAATTTGATCACCCATATACAACTAATATAAGCGGAGGTGAGAGATAGGATATATTTTACATTTCTTTAATAAAATATCTCTATATTATGATCACTAGCAAAAAAGATAATTTCTTATATATATATATATATATATATATATATATATATATATATATATATATATATATATATATATTTATAATATATATATATTTTATTAATAATATATATATAATATATATATATATATATGTATATATAATAATATATATATATATATATATATATAAATAACTAATAATATATATGTATGTATATATATATATATATAATATATATAATAATAATAATAATATATAATAATATATATAATAATATATATACTAACTAAATATATATAATATATATATAATATATATATATATATATATAATAATATGTAATAATATATATCATATTACTTTTCTGCGGTAATATCTCTTTGGTGAAGTTATTCATCGTCGTAAAATTTGGGGGGCGCATGTGGTGACGTAACATCGACGAGGTTACGTATCCGTCCCCCCGGAAGGGGGTGTCGCCCCCCCAAAATAAGAAATGGTCGTAGAAGGTTGAAATTTGGAGATGGTATATAAGATGGGTGAGTAAGTAGGATACGGATCCGGATTCGGATTCGGAGCCGGGCACCGGTGCTGGCTCCGGTGCGTTGCCGAGTTAGTAAATATTTGTATAATAATACAATATTTGTATCCTTATATATGTTATTGCCACCGTAGATTTCGAATATGAAGGTAATAAGTTCGTAAAGGGTGTCTGGGACCCCCCGGAGGGGGATTCCCAGAAAAAATGGACGAAATGCATAAGAGAAGTGGAGAAAAGAGTCTGAGTCGGTCAGAGAAGGAAGGAGTCGGAAAAGGAGTTAGAGTCAGAGGATTCGGAGTTGAGGTCGGCAACGGTGCTGGAGCCGGTGCGGTGCGGTGCGGTGCTGAGTTAATAAATATTCGTTTAGTCCCATATTGGTATCAAAATATATGCTTATAAGGTCGTAGAACTCGAATATGAGGGTTGTAAGTTCGTAATGGGTGTCAGAGGTCCCCCCCTCCGGGGGGTCCCCAGAAGAAATGCACGGAACGCAAAACAGAAGAAGATGGAGGAAGGAAGAAGGAGGAAGGAGTGTGAGAAGGAGTCAGAGGTGGTACCGGAACCGGTGCTGGATCCAGTGCGGTGCTGAGTTAGTAAACATTCGTTTAGCCTTAGACTGACGTTTCTATTTTCAAATCTCGTTTTCTTTTTATTAACGTTAACTAAAATATATTGTTTGCTATTTTATTTTATGATCTATTGACTCAAGTCATATTTTGTATAACATAACACAAAACTTTTATTCTTTTTATGTTTATAACGTAAAAAATTTACATTTTTACACACCCTAAAGCAGTAAATCAGTAAATCAAACCACCCACCGTACCCTCCTCACCCCATCCATGATCTATTGATCTATTAATCTATTAATCTATTGATCTATTGATTCAAGTCATATTTTGTATAATATAACACAAAACTTTTATTTATTTTTATTTTATTTGTTTAAAAAATATATATTTTTACACACCCCAAAGCAGTAATCTAGTAAATCAGTAAATCAAATCACCGTCCCCAACACCCTCCTGTCCATCCGTGATCTATTGATATATTGAATCATGTCATATTTTTTACCAAAATTTTTATGTTTTATATACCCTAAAACCACCCTCCCCAGTACCCTCCTGCCCATCTGTGATCTATTGATTCAAGTTATATTTTGCATCACATAACACAAAACCTTTATTCTTTTTATGTTTATAACGTAAAAAACTTGTACTTTCACATGCCCTAAAGCAGTAAATCAGTAAATCAAACCACCCACCCAACCCTCCCCACCCCCTCTATGATCTATTGATCTATTGATCTTGATTAAAGTCATATTTTGTATAACATAACACAAGATATTTTTATTTTTTTTGTTGTTTAAATCATTTTATGTTTTTACTAATTTTTATTCTTTTCATGCACTTAACTTAAAAAACTTGCACTTTACGCCTACCTAAAGCAGTAAATCAGTAAATCAAACCACCCACCCCATCCTCCTCCCCCTCTGTCTTCCTTCCCATGATCTATTGATCTATTGATCTATTGATCTATTGTTTCATATCACATTTCGAGTATCATTTCGGATAAACATAACATAAAATCAAGTTCTTTATGCGATAACGAATATATGCTAGCGTAACAAAGTTTTCACATTAATAAAGCTAACGTAGCATCATCTAAACTAATATTAATACAACGACAAACTAACACATCTTAAGCACGAATAAACTGTAAAACATTAACAAAGTTCCACACTTGTCAACAGTAAAGTAACTAACATAGCATACAAAAACGTAACCTATTCACACTTTTTCAAGCATATCTCTAACATAACAATGTTAATTTTACATTAACATGGTAATATTTAACAAAAATTTATCATAACCTTGTCTAATTATCATGCTGATCAACGAATATGTGCTAACGTAACAAAGTTTTCACATTAATAAAGCTTACACAGCATCATCTGAACTAAGAATATAATACAACCTTAAACCCCTGGCACACCTTAGATTAAACTGCTAACATTAACAAAGTTCCATACTTAACTGTATGGTAAAGTAACTAACATAGCATACAAAAACGTAACCTATTCACACTTTGTCAAGCATTTCTCTAACATATCAATGTTAATTTTACATTAACATGGTAATATTTAACAAAAATTTATTATAACTGTCTAATTATCATACAGACCAACGAATATATGCTACTAACGTAACGAAAGTTTCTCGATTTTGTTATTAGTAATATTTAGCTTGCAAATTGGACATCACGTTTCCTAACTATCATAATCCCCAACGAATAATTGCAAACATAACAAAGTTTTATCCAAACATAAAATAAAAATAACAGTTTTATCCAAAGGTAACATAGAAATAACAAAGTTTTATCCAAACATAATATAAAAGATAAGTTTGTACTGACCAAATACCATAGTAGGGTGTAATATTTGGTGCTATGATTTTAGAAGCAGTAAATCAATAAATAAGTAAATCAAACCACCCGTCTCTCCACTCACCTCCCCACCCACCCTTCTATAATCTATTGATCTATTGATTCAAGTTATATTTCGAGTATCATTTTGGATAAATATAACATAAAAATCAGTACTTTATATACTGACCAACGAATATATGCTAACGTAACAAAGTTTTCACATCAATAAAGCTAACAAATCATAACCTGAACTTTAAGAATATAATGTACAAAGACAGATTCTAACATACCTTACAGAACGAATAAACACTTAGCATTAACGAGATCCATGCCAGATATTATATCATTTTATATTTATTTAACATTTAACATATATAATTTTCTTTAATATTGACAAATTTATATCTGTTTTTGACTTCAAATACTATCTTGGGTTTTTATCATTGAATGAATTCATTCTTCCACTTTCAGTGTTCTTGTTGAACTACAAGCAATTAAAACTAACATTTTCTATAACTTAGGACCTTAAATTAATCTATTCTTAAAAAATGCTTACCTATATAACTTCTATATTTCAAGTTTACTCGAAAAAACAATGCTTGTTCAGGATATACAAAACTCATTGTCCCCACTTTTCCAACATATCAGCATCAGCTAAAACAGTATTTCTAACAAAATCCTTTAACAAAGTGACCAATCTATCAAAGATACCAGCATCTTGAACTATGAATTGATACTACCTTCATCAAAGTTTCACTCATATCAAATATAACATCATTTTGAACTATAAATAAACGTAGACATTAGCAAAATTCTCGGGCAAACCTAACATTACCCAGCAAAAACTTAATCTAAGCCAACGTTTCGAATACATCTTCACCAGTTAACACAGTAATATCTTACGAAACTTATCATTTCTCTGACAAAGTGCTAATTTCACATGGTCGTAACAAAACGTAACAGAAAGTAAACCTAGCTTAACATATCTAACACTTACAAAGGGGAAAACCTAAAATAGATACTAACATTTGGAACTACGAATATGACATTAACATTTGGACCTATGAATTAGTTTTCAAGCTACCACCATTACACAGCAAAACTCAACCTATCCCTGTGCCAAACATATCTATAAGCTAGCTAAAGCAGTATTATCTTACAAAATTCGTTAACAAAGTGACCAAACTATCAAAGATACCAGCATCTTGAACTATGAATTGATACTACATTCATCAAAGTGTTTTGCATATCAAATATAACATCATTTTGAATTATGAATAAACTTGGACATTAGCAAAATTCTCTTTCAAACATCATAAAATAACCTATCGATCATACAGATCAACGAATAAACACTAACATAATATTTCCTGAACTAAAAACACATAGTACCATAACATACCTGGCATACATTAAGCGTGAATAAACTGCCGACATTAACAAAGTATAACAATCTCAAGCTTTACTATAGACAAACTGGTAGGTTTGGCAACAGCGCATCATACAGAGGTGATTGGCAGAAAATATTGATTTCCAATTATTATTATTATTATTATTATTATTATTATTATTATTATTATTATTATTATTATTATTATTATTATTATTATTATTATTATTATTATTATTATTATTATTAGTAGTAGTAGTAGTAGTAGTAGTAGTAGTAGTAGTAGTAGTAGTAGTAGTAGTAGTATTTAATAATCATAACAAAGTTTTAATAACCGTAAAGCTAACATAATATCACCTAAACTAAGAACATAACATACCTTACGTACGAATAAACAGTCAACATTAACAAAGTACACTGATTAATATCAGTAAAGTAACTACCGCAGCATCACAAAGCGTAACCTACTCCCTTACACCCCTACAAAGAAACTAACTATCATACTTACCAAGGTTTGATGCTATATGACACAGATGTTCAGTTAGGCTTACACTGTAGGCTTATCCTTAGGGATATTTTCATGCTTATACAAAAGCTTCCACGAATGCGCTAACTCATCAACATAATCTCAATCTTTACAAGTAACCGAATAATTTAAAGTTCTGTAAGCACCAAGATGCCATCACCCCCAGAGATGCGCCGAAGACCCATCTCGGGGTACCCCGAAAGGAGGCTGTAAGCGGTTACGTAAGGGCACAGCCCAAAGGGCTGTGCCCTTACCGCTTACTCTTTAAAATCAGTAAATTATTACACTTTACTATGATATTTTATTTAAAGAACTTATTTTTATGTAATGTTTGGATAAAACTTTGTTATTTTTGTCATATTTGGAAAAAACTTTATGTTTGCAATTATTCGTTGGGGATTATGATAGTTAGGTAAGGTTATGATGAATTTTTGTTAAATATTACTATGTTAATGTAAAAAACTTTGTTACGTTAGCATATATTCGTTGGTCT
>JABUQX010063301.1:0-29520 GCA_015478945.1 Trachelipus rathkii
AGTGCAACCAAAAGGTCGAAAATTTAATGGACAAAATCGCATGTTTAAAATTAATAGTACATAGAAAATTAAATTCAAAAAAATTGTAAAAAAAAAAAAAAAAATTAAAAATGTATCATTATAAATTTCCGAAAAATTTATTTCAATTTTATTTAAGAGAATACCCTATTTTTTTTTTTGGTAATTATTTTAAAACCCCCTTGAGACTTATAATTAAAAAATAATACCTGAGAACCGTCAAGGAAAATGAATTCCTTAAGGAATCGAAATTGACGCTTGCCTTTAAAAATGATTAACCGGATTATTTATTGATTTCCTTATTATCGCTTAAGTAAGGTACGACTTAAATTCTAAAATAATATTGTTCTATTCAATTTTTCTTTAATAATTATTTTTATAAATTAACGTTTAATTCGTAAATCTCCGACCAATGAGTTTTTTTTTTAAAAAAAAATTTTATTAATTTTATATTTTAGCCTATATTATTATAATATACATATTATATATATGTAGTTATTATAATATATATTATAATGTATATATATATATATTGATAATATATATATATTAGTATAATATATTAAGATATAGCTATATATATCATATGATTTTACTTCCCTTCCAGCGAGCGCAGATATATAATATATTTAGTATTAATTATATATTATATATATAATATATAATATATATATTTAATAATAATTTAATACTATATATTATTATAATATATATTATATATATATAAATATATATATACTAATTATATATTTTATAATATAATATATATAGTACTATATACGTATATATATATATATTATATAATAGTATATATATATATATTTATATTAAGTATATAGTATATATATAATTATTATATAATATAATATATTATATTATATATATATATATTATAATAGTATATTATAATATTATATATACATATTTATAATTATATACTATATATTAATATAATATAATATATTATATATCCTATTCTATATTATTCTAATGTTCTAATACATATATTATATATAATCATATACTATTAATATATCCCTTCATATACCTTACTTATACTATAGTCTATTATCTTAATCAACTATATAAATATATTTGATCTACTAATTTATATATATATATATATAATATAAATATTTGTTTAGTATTTATTTAGACCATGACTTATAATATATATACTATTATACTTATATATATATATCCTATATATATATCCTATATATATATATTAGATATTAGTTATCACTACTTACATATACGTAATATTACAAAAAAAAGAAGCTAAAATACAAATAGGTATTATATATATTTATTATCATATAAGTATATCTATACTATTATATATACTATATATACTATAGATATATTATCATTTCATATTATATATAATATATAGATATATATAGTTATATATATATTATATATTATTAACTCTTATATTTTTATTATATATATAGCTATATATATATACTATACCTATTATATATATATATACTTGTATATTACGCTTCATTTTTATCATATACTTATACTTCACCTCTCAAATCTAGAGCTAATATATAATAGCTATTAAATACATGTATATAGGTCTACATATTAGCTACTTATATTGAATATGTATTAGTTAGTATTATCGATAATATACTATCTTATAGTATAGTTATAATTATGTATAATTCTAATATATATTATACACCACACCTTAGTATACTTATATATAATATATATATTATATCATATAATACATATATTAATAAGATATCATTATATAATGCAGACGCATGGGCATCGGATTACTCAAAATCTTGTTAAGCGATACCCATACCATCGATAACAAAATTTAACTCTTATGCGATACGATACACCGATTGCTTGCTTACTTTCTCTTGGCGACAACGGCGATAACGAGTACATGTATCCCTCCTACCCATCTTTTACTCAGGGGCTCCTTGCTGCCCCCCCCTTATTTTACTTTTCTTGTAATCTCCCCTTAATCGCTCTCGCTCTCTTCTAATTGTTCTAGGTCCTGGCATTTATTTTCTTCAATATATTCCCTTTTCTGTCACACTTCCTTCAGTGACTCCACTTAACACATTTCTCTTTTTCTCTATCTGCAACTTACCTGTCTTACTCCAAGTCGTCAAGATTAATCTATGATTGAAATTATAGATGTTGTTACATCCAGGGTATTCAGTTTCAATTCTTGTTAGTCCTACTATCAGACGGATAGTTTATAGCTATAAGTAACATCTCTGATCGAATTCTCCAGTGATATTGTTCCATCTTATATCTTGCCGAACCTATGTGAGTCCCTCTTTTGAGAAAAAACATTCATCACTTCATTCCCTTCCTTAAACAGAAAAAATTTCTTCAATATTTCATTCTGTCCTCTCCATATGTCCCCCATTCTCGTTCAAGTTTCCAAATATATTAACAGCACAATAAAATCTACAATATTATAGTATCGATATATATATTATATACATTACTACTTATATTATATTTATATATTATTCTATCTTTTATATTTATTATATATATATAATATATATACTTATTATTTATATATATATATAAGACTAATATATAGATATATATTTATTTTGATAATTTTATTTGGAAAATGTGTATCGGAGTATCCGATTATTCGATTTATTTCCGATGACAATCTCTACTGAAAAAAGGCATATAACAGTGGATCCGATTACTCGATGACATTTAGAATTGTCCTAGCGATACTGAAAACATGCAAATGTATCGATTCGGATTACATTATCGCTCCGATACTGTATCCTAGATTACCCTGGCCCATCCCTCTTGTTAATAACTAATATAATAATATATTATATATAGTATATATAATTATACTATAATATATATATATTATTATTTAATATATATGATAACTTATAACTATTATATATATATACATAATAATTATTATCTGGACATACTTAATTATAATTATAATATATATTATTATTATATATATATTATATATATTATTATATATATTATATATTATAACTATATAATCATAGAAATAATAATAATTATTACGTATAACATATTATACCTATACCTATATATTTCTATATATGATTTACTATACCAATTATATAATATTAATAATATACATAGTAATTTATATTAATATAATTATATCTATATAAGAATATCTTATAAGTATATTTATATATATATTCATATATTATATTAGTATATATAAAATATTATATATATATATATATATATATCTAGAGTATATATATATGGTCAACTATATAGTATTACCTTATATATAAGTAATATATTAATTACTAATATATAATATATATACTATATATTATTCGTTATATATATATTATTATATTATATATATATATAATATATATATAGTAATATTATACATATATATATATATGGTACTTACTGATATATTATTATTATATATTATATATATATATTAATATTATACATATTATATATAATTATGAATGGATTGTATAAATTTTCTTACCATTAGGAAATTATTTATTTAAAACAATTTAAGAGTTTGATCCCCAGTGGTGGCGATTGACATAATTTGGAGATGTAGTAATCACAAATGTCTTCTTCGATTTTCATGATTTGTGTGTTTGTCATATTACCGAACGGATAAAAACTCTGCTTATTAATGTTGATACGTGGTTGTTGTGGTCTGATGTTGTGGTTAAGCAGAGTATTCATTTTGTGTGTTTAGATCATATGTATGCTTCCGGTATTTTCTGCGTCTTGGTGAAGGTTCTAGTAGGTCACGAAATATTGTTATGTTACATTTTGTATGTAGGGGATTTTGTGCATTATACCGGACAAGGTCGTTTATTTTTGATTTGGGTGGTTTTAGTACAGTTTTTATATTAAAATTTAATAATAGTTCTTATTTCTTGGCCTATCTCTTTCACAAGATCCATTCCCCGCATAATCTATCTTTAGCCACTTCACTATTCTAACCCGAGAAAAGTGAAAATTTAAGCATGACTCCAAGAAATTCAAGAACTACCCAAAAATATTTACGAAAGACATTTATACGATCTCTAAAAAATT
Source organism: Trachelipus rathkii (assembly GCA_015478945.1). NCBI lineage: Eukaryota > Metazoa > Arthropoda > Malacostraca > Isopoda > Trachelipodidae > Trachelipus > Trachelipus rathkii. Next base: position 4,105 of record JABUQX010063301.1, read on the forward strand.
CTTATGGTTCCCTATTATACCCAACCTGCAGTAAAAGGAAATACATCAATATAATAGAACATAACTTACACCAAGAAAAGGAAGAAGCAGCTTTCCTTAAAGCACAACAACTGAAAAGGAAATTTAGCTTAATTTACTCCGATAGTCCTTGGCATCAGAATTCGAATCCTGATGCTATCTTAAATATCTCCAACTAAATCATACCTAACAATGATGAAAAATACCTTTTAGGATATGGACTCACAATGTCCCTAAAAAAGTGCTATAACTATTACTTTCAGACTTGATACTTGGAAAAGAATAGCGTAAAGGACACAAACTATAACGTCGAACTTCTAACAAGAATGCTATTCAACGCAGTTTTAAGTTATACCATACCACAATTTCCCGATAAATATTATAAAGCTCTGACTTCACTAAGGAACAATAACCACATAGTGATCTCGAGTCTACAACAGAGGGTGACCAATTCCGGGCTCTCCTCAATATACTACAAACAAAAATTTTGCAAAGTCTGATTTTTCAAATTATGTTATTTTTACATTTAAAAACCACAAACCACTCAAAAAATCTTTAACTCCCAACTCAACTAAATACTATAAAAAACAACCTAGAAAGAGGTCTTTACCATACTTGCCTAAACATCTTGCCAATCTTATGGAGTACCAAAAATATACACAAACACACAACTTTTACAGCAACAACATATCAACAACAATAACAACTAGGCCTACAAATCATATTCCAAGACTTTTCAACTCAAATTTAAACGCATCTTCTAGGCACAATTCTCTACTTAGATCATTAAAAAACTTCTGAGATTTTAATAACAAACCTCTTTTCGTCAATAAAAAAAATCACCACTTTCGTTAGCTGATGTATATCACTTTCACATCTGTTTATCTGCTCCCTCATCTATTATAACTTCTACTAATCATATACTGAAATAACAATATTAACCTTTATAACAACCTTCTTTATGTTAAACAACTAATACTACTATACATTCACTAATTCTTTTCAATTTCTACCAAGCATTTTTATTCAAATTAACACAGGTCCTGAGCATGGGATCTCCGCTTTCTCCCTAGCTCGCACATATATCATGGGATACTCGAACATTATTATACTTAATCTACCTCATCATTTTTCTTTTCTGATTGTGTTGGTTCCGATATGGTAGACGACATTTTGCCGCATTACCAAACAACCAATCCCAAGACATTTCAAATTACATTAAACTCAGATCCACAAGATATAAAATTTACAAAATATAAAATAGAAACATAACACATTACCTTTCTTAGACACCTTTATTAATATCAGATCACAAAACAACCAACTTTTACTGTATACAAGAGAAGCCACCTTCAACTATCCCAACATACATACAGTTTTGGACTGCAGCAATACAAAAACAGCCTTAACCAAGATACACTCATCTGCACTGTATTAAGAGCTTCAAAAATGTTATCCTTTACTACCCTTAAACAACACGAAACAGAATTTATAAAAACCACATTCCAAAAACAAAAATATCCTCCTCAAATCAATCAGGCATATAAAAAGCAAAAAACAAATTCTACTATATAAATAATCCAAACCATACCCAAAAAAACCGAATTCCATACCATTCGCAACAAACTTGCTGACCCATCACCTATTGACAAGAATTACATACCACCACTGTAAACAAGTTCCGTCACAAATTCATAATGATAAAAACTGTACGTAACCTCACCTGTGATATAAAGCATAAATTGTGCGACGTACGCACAATAAGTGTAATAGTCCTGGATCATCCTGGACCCTGCAATGGTACTGTGTGTTCACACCAAAAATTATTCGGTGAACCATAGACTTCAAACGCACGAAAAATACCAAGCATACATATTAGATTCTAAAAACACAAATATGAAACTCTGGCCTTACGAACAACATAGAACTCTCAAAACAAACCACCAATCAACATTAATAACATTGTTTCAGCACTCTTAAAGGAGTCTAACAACACACAAAATAAGAATCTGCAGAAACATTTTGCACATACAACAATCTTACAAATTTCAACCGCCGCCCTGGGGATAAAAACAACGGTGCTTATACCCAGAAACCAATATCATGAAGGTTCACCAGATCTGTACCAAAAAGCATTTTAGTAAACCCAACTTCGCTCGAGAACCTAAATAGAACACACGGAGAAAAACCCAGTTTTTCGCTTGGTCATCTGTTAACAGCTCGAGTAAGGTCATCTTAACAATTGACGAACAGCTAGACAAATTATATAAAGGTTTGTTAGTATTATCCATTGTTTTAAGTGTGTTTTGCGTTGTATATAATATTAGGGATTAATCAATACCAACCCCGAAAGTTTTAATTCATTCCCACCTATACAACAATAGTGAGTTTTAGTTTTCTAGGAATGGTTCTTATATATATATATCTAATAATATATATATATATATTATATAATTATTATATTCTCTAATATATCACATATATATAATACTATTATTATACTATATTTACTTATATATATACGTATATATATACTTTATACATATATATTATATTATTAATGAATTACTATATATTAATTAGTACTTATATTATAATATATAATATTATATTATATATATATATAATACCTATATATAGTATATATATATATATATAAATAAATATATGCATATGTTATGATATATATAAATATATATATATTAGATATATATACTTATATATATAATATATATAAACATATTACTTGATATATATATATATTATCTATATTATATATAAATAATATATGTAATATTTTAGTATATGATATTATATTATCATATTATATATATATATAGTATTATATAGTTCATAAGATATAGGATAATATATATAGATCTATACTTTCGTCCGAGGTTCATTATTTTACTACTGGTATAATATTATATATACGTTAGCTATGCTATTATCACTCACGATATTACATATATATACTATTAGTTATATATATTCATATAAATATAGTTATAGACTATAATATGTAATTCAGGCTCCTATATTTCGGCTAGCCTATCAATTAACCGATTACCAAATTAATAATACTATGATATGATATTATTATATATATATATATATATATTAGTATATTATAATATAATATTTATAGTATATATATATAATTATTACTATATATATTACTATATATACTGTATTTATGTTGTATATATTATATATATATCATATAACCTTATATAATATATAATCTTATATCAGATATTTATTCATATATATATATAAGATAGTATATATATTAGTAGTATAAACAGTACGTATATATATAAAAGATATACTCATATATATTATATACTATTATAACTATATATAAATTATATTATACTATATATATATTATATATAAATAGTAAATATATAGATGGATATATTATATATATATATTTATAAATATTATTAATATTTATATATATTATATATATATAATATATATATATATTTATAGCTAGTTATTATAGTGCTTATATATATATATTATATTATCTATATATATTATATTCTATATACTATATATAACTATACATAACTATATATTAATAATTCAGTTAGATATATATATATATGATATTTACTAAATTTATTATTAGTATACTATATAACTTATATATCATATTATATATATATAATATTATTAATTTATATATATTATATATTAGTATAATATTATATTACTAATATATATGAGGGCCATATATATATATAATGATATACTACTATATTTATATATATTATTCAATAGTAATAGTATATATTCACTAATTATATATATTATTATTATACGTATACTATATATAATATATATATATTACTTTATATACTCTATTATAGGTTAATATATATATTGATAGTAATATAGCCTATATATATACCATACTTATATATATATAGTTTATAATATATGTATATATTATATTAATATAATGTAATTAATATAAAATATATATATACATATTAGAATATAGTATATATATATTACCCACATATATATATTATATATATAAAGTATATTCTATATATATATCATAGCTGCATTATACCTATATAAATAGTCCTATAAGTAATATAATCCGGGTATATATGTGATGCTGATTACAGGCCGAATATACCAGCATACCAGTTATATATGGAATAATTTATTATTATTATATTATATATATATTCTTATATATACTATATTATACTATCTATCTATATATACAAGCCATATCGTATAATCAGATATCGATTAATACTATATTATATATTATTATATAATATATTATATATGATTACTATATGATATATATATGTTATATATCATTCGATATAAGTAAACATCATATATTTATATATACTTATAAATTTATTTAATATATTAATCACCTCCATATACTACTTTATATTAGCTATACCGCTATTACTTATGTCATATGAATACATATATACTAGATATATATACCAGGACCAGAGTAATATATATATATATATAATAGGAAAGTATTATATATTATATAATATATATATAATATATATATTATATTATTATTATTATAATTATATGATATACAACATTAATCTGATTATTAGACAAATAATAAATAATTGGATTTCTCCCATCTCAACTATTACTATATATATTATAGCTATTACCTTTACTAGGTTAATTACTAACAGGCATCATATATATATCATATAATAGTATATTTTACTATCACGACCACCGTAGTAAGCTATTCATTATGTGTATAATAGAATATACTACTCTACTACTGATACTCATCTTAACTTATATATAATATACTATATATAAGTATATATAGCTTGTTCGAACACGTAAGAGTAATACCTGTATTATATAATTATACATACGTATTATTATATTAATATATATTATATAGTATTATAATATACTCAACCCATATACTATAACTGAAGTTTATACATTATTACTATACTATCACTATCTAATAAATTTATAATAAGTAATATATTATATATATATATAGGAAGCGCATCATATATATATATATATTATAATATAAATATTATATATATAAATTATTATATATATTGATTTATATATATATTATTTTATTCTATATATATATTAATAATATATATGTATAATATTTCTATATACATAATTATTATTCCTTCTTATATTATATTTATTTATATATATATTATATAATATTCTATATATAGGTAATAGTAGTAGTAGTATTATAAATTATATATATTAATTATAGTATATGTAATCGAGTTCATGACTTATGATATACATAGTATATATAGCTAATATATTTATAACGATATACTTTTACATTCCTTATGAATATATATTATTATAGTAATATATTATATTATTAATATACTATTAAATATATAAATATAAGTATATTATTATAACATATATAGTATATGATATATCTACAGGTATTATTGAATATATGTCCTCCGACTACTATATATAATAAAATTATATATATATGATACTAATTATATATATAATATATATAATTATAGTAGTAGTATACTATATAATATATATATCAAATATATAATACGCTTATATATATAGTTAATATATATTCTATATATATAGTCATACCTGATATTAGATGGGTAATATATTATATATACTATCACTATATATATTTTTATATTATTTAATATATTATTATATATATATATATTATTCATCTCGTAGGGATGATGTGTTGTGTTTTCGCTATAGTGAAGACCTACTCCTCACTAGACTTATATATAAGATTCCTCAAGTGATTACTCAAGGTAAACAATTATACGATTATACTACTTTATACGTATATAATTACGTTTATGTAAGTACTATACTTATATATATTATATAAGTATATTACATAAAAATAAATATTAGTGTGGTTGATCATTATATTATATTATAAAGTATATATAACATTTAATATATATGGTCTTATATAAATTTATATATTATATAAATATTATATATTTATATATATATAATATATATTATATATTCAGTTAGTGATATATTCAATATTATAAAATATATAATATATATAGTGTATATATTATTTTTTTAGTATGTATTAATTATATTATATAACATACTTATATGATAGACAGTACTCTCTATATACGTATATATATATTTTTTACTATATATTATATAATAAATTATATACAAATAATATTATTATATATATATATAATAGATTATTCTTCTTTTCTCTATAATATATATATGAGTATAATAATATAATAGTACTATATATATTTATAATTATATTATACTATATATATATATCTCACATATATATGATAATATCTATACTTATAAAATTTATAGATACTATATATATAGATATATCGGTGTCATATATATGCTATATAATTACAGTAATATGAGACTATAAATTATTCAATATGAGCCGATATATACTACTTATATATTAATATTATAATAATATTATATAATATACTATAGTATATACTATATTATATTTATATAATTATATATAGATAATATATATATTAAATATTATTATTAGATATTATTTATAATTATATATTTTTTATAATATTTATATATAAGTATAATTATGAGTAACGGTGATATAAGCTATATATTAAATATATTGTATATATTATATGTCTTATATTATATCATAATTATATTATCAAAGTAATAGTGATACTAATATTATTATATTATTATAAATTATAATTCATAAGGCGCCTGGCATGATCTAAACCACATCTCAGTCTGTTTCACCGATAGGGAATCAGTCAGTTGCTCCCACCGGCAAGCCCGACACGCATATTACAGCATCGCCACCGAGACTACCCGTTTGTGTACAATACTCCCATCTTATGAAACGATAATTTTAAGCTAAGCACTTGGCCCCAATAAACTTACTAGTCTACCGAGAGTACCCGCAGCTAGATCGTGTACGCCACCTGTTATCCCATAAAGCATGCTGGCACATAAGGTTTTACTTGCCTGCCATCCGATCCGACACGTTCGGTGACTAGGCAAATGCCTCCCTCCCCTGCTCTCACCCCCCCCTCCCTCCTACCCTCTCCGTGGCCATCTTACTACATGTTTGTTTGTTCGACCGATAGAGACACTTTAGCCGTTAGTACGCGCCAGTTCACTTCGAATGGCACCGTATTCAAAAAGCTAGTCAGCCAGGTCGTCTCGCGATCCCTACCAGTACAACGAGAGCGCCGAATAAGTTAACGCCATAAATAATGTCGGGAGTCGACCTGAATATATCTCCACTCTTTGGACAACTCAGACCAATCTTTGTACTGACGGGTTTACCGTGCTGAGACGATATAACCTACTCCTAAGTACCATCCCTACAAACGCTCCACTTCAAGCCGATCTGATCATTTAAGTTGAACGTATACATTCCCTATCCTGTAGACTCTTTCTAGATAGATGGTCTCAAAATCACACTAGCGTAAAGCTGCTATCTACCCACTTGCAACAACGCGAGTAAACCAATCAGACGCCCCAGGCTTGCCCGGGCTGTATCACCGCCCATCCATAGAATCCGCCTGTCTCCAGGCCCATGCCGCGTCGTGGTTGGTGAACGCTATTCCACTTCAACTCATGCGACGAGGCCGCGCGAATGCCTAGGTAGATGAACCACTGCGGCCACCTGCACCAGGGGTAACCGGAGGCCGCTGGGGACATCGCATCAGAGAACTACGAGTCACGATACAAGATATTATTATCATATATATATGAGCTTATATATATATATATATAATTATAATTTAGATTCATTAATTTCACTAATTATTATATATAATAGTGAATCACTACTATATATCATTATATCATCATATTATATATATGATATGATACTAAAGTATATAAAATAATATACTAGTGAAGGTTTCACTATATATACTGATATTATATATATTATATATATCTCATTAATACTCATAGTAATTATATATAATGTATACTCTACTCTCTCACATTTTTTTACGTTTTTTTATAGAAAAACCATATTTTCGTTTAGAAAACACAAAATGAGAGAATGGTCCAAGAAGCAAAAATTTTACAAGAATTTTGGCAACTCTGAGGGAAAAAATCGCCGAATGTCTTAGTCCTCTAATCATTGAGGATACGGACAGCAATATATTGTACAATAAATTGCTAGTTCCCCTTTTCTTTTGTTACACTATTCTGCCTAACATTCTTGACCCCAAATGGGGTTGGTTACTCCGGTTACGAAACCGCCCAGGAGATGCGCCAAGTAGTCGGCGGCTCTCTCGGCTCTTCGGGGGAACGACAGAGGTAGGAAACTTATTATGCCCCCCTCCGGAAAGAAGGGTCTCGGAACCCCCCTCTGTTCTCTGATGTGTCGCGGTTCGCTCCGCCCTTCCGGCCTATACGGGTTAACTGGAAAACGTCGCCCCCCTCATGTTCCCCGTCCGGCCTGCCCTTCTAATTATGCCGTGTTCCCTTTACAAATCTATATATATAGTCATATATACTTATAGTTATTACAATTATAACTATTATATTTCTAATTACTAGCATACTTTTCATAATATATATTTCACTATATATCTATATAATATAATTAATATATTTCATTATTAATATTATATTAATTAGTATATATATATATATATATATCATATATATATAGTGTTATATATACTCATAATATTAATTATACTAGTATATTTATGATAATATATATTCATATATTATATACTATATATATATTATACATATATATTTATATATTATATACTATATTCATATATATAGTAGTATATATATATTAGATATAATATATATACTATATATAATAGTTTATAATTAAGTATATTATACATATATATATACTATATATTATTATATAATAGTGTGTGTGATCTCTCTCTCTACTTAAATTCCTCAACTTTGAAAATACTATATATAAATATTATTATGGTTCTATATCCTACTTTAATATAGCTATTTAACTATATATTAAATATACTTTCTTAAATTATTAAATATAATTATTTATTATTTTTACGCATATATATATATTTTATCTCATATAATGTATATATAATAATATATTACTATATATATATTAAAATTAATAATATAATCATATATATATATATTAAGTTATTATATGTTATGTTATGCTATTTAATATAATACTATTAATATTAATACTCTCACTTGAATATTATTATTTCATGTATAATATTAAATTATTAATTATATGTATATATTTATTATTATACCTACACTTACTCTCTTTTTTTATTTAATAATTTAAGTTTATTTAAGCTCAGCCAGTAATTTATGTCATATATTTTATTAAATATATAATATATATTACTTAATATATATACGTTTTTATCATTCATAATATATATATATTATTATTATTATATCTAATACTTAATATATATAGTATTATATTAGAGTGTCGCGCGCATACGACGTGTTCAACGTGATCTTATCACATTAGTGCTTTAGGAATGAGCGTGGGTGTCGTGCAGAGTTCACAATTCCAATCTCCCGGTGGCTTCTGCGATAGTGAGGGGGTGCGCGAGGTCATTAAACGGACCTCAAATAGTAATAACTTACGACTTATTCAGCAACGCTTAGTTTCCGCGCTTTATTTGACTCAAAATCATGTCGCTTCCACGTTGATCTCTATCTAAGCTCTCTCGTATCTGACGACCGATCGTATGCTTTGCTCGAGCAGGCACTGCGACCTCTCAAGTCTCTGCTCTGGTCGCTTTGATTCTTTTCTACTTATACATGGGTATTTTATCGCCTCCGATGCACCAAGAAGACAGTGCTGTTCAGGAGACGGAGTCCATCGATTTACAACCATCGCCAGTGAGTCAAACATCCTCTTTATAAGAGCAACCGCCACATAGTAATCGGGCTCAGGCACAAAGGCGAAGGTCTCCGTAAGCTATGCTGATGCACCTGTTAAACATGGGCAGGTACGAGTTAGATACAGCGCTTCTCTCATCGCTCTCGGGTTCAGTTGTGAAGACTCAGGTCTCTGAGCTCTCCAACTAACTGTTCCTCGCCTCGTGCAGTCTGCTGCCTCTGTGTCTCTCGCGCTCTTCTAGTGCTTATGCCCTCTCATTTCGCCCCTGGCTGTGTTTGGCGATTTCTCTCCTCTTCTTTCATATAGAGATGATATACTGTGAGTAATATCGAGCGCCTGCGACTCAATAACTTTAATATCTCTCTTCACATAATTTATAATACGGGGCCCGAGTTCTGATGATAAATCGTTGGGACGGTCTTCACCAGTTAGAATGTATATAGGTGCTATGGCACTGAGACTCGGCAAGATAGTGATGTCTCGTTCTAGTTACTTACGCATGTTAGATTTTTTCATCACACCTTTAATATGAAAAACACCCTCGCATCCATATGCATATTTAGGCTCTTTATTCAAGCGCTGATGCTCCCTCGTGATTCAGTTGATTGTGTGTTGCTGTATTAAAATATAACTGAAAAAAAGAGTGATAGGACTAAATCGAACCCTCAGAACGAAAATTGAATGTATAGCTCCTCACAATAATATCAGTGGTTCATCGATGCGACCTGTGTTGTTATTGTATGATAGTATTCACAAGTCTTTTCGCTACACCGTGATCACTTTCTGGATATTGATTTATATTAGATCATAAACACTGATGCTGGCGGAAATGGAGTGGAGAGGAAAAGCATTTGAGATAAGCTAACTATTTTATGAGAAAGAGAAGAGAAACCTTTAATTATAAGCTACGCTATATATTAATATATACTATATTAAGCTCGACATATGTTTGAATTACATAGTACACTTTACGTCTAGTTAATGATTACTTTGTACCAATGTACATTTTTTTTTTCAATGCTTCTCAACCCTCCACTATTTCAGCTCTATTTCATTCGTCAACATTATTCGTCATCATCGTTTTCACTTCTGATTTTTTTAGCTTGTATTTCACCTCTCTTCCAGTATACATATCACTGTAAAATAAGGGTGTTACGAATTAATGTTTATCTCAACTTCATATTATCTTCAATATTGTAACATATTTATTGTTAGGAACCTTGCCTCTCATATATATCTCCGGTAACTTCTCGTTTAAGTATTAACCCTTATTAATTTCCTTTTACAAAATGTACCAATTTAACAGCGGCAAAAATAGGACGAGTCCGACAATTCACGTTTTCGTAATGACCAAAGCTAATATTTATCCTAATAGTCAGATATAATAATTCCTAATCTCAATTCAGCATCCTCTGGAATTGATATATACTTATCTAAATTATCTGTTATTGATTACTCTACATTCGGATAGATACAGTTATATTGTACTCAACTAGGTAACACAAATTTGTAACGATATTAGTAATGAAAGTGACAAGAGTCGAGTTGGTTATTGTGTCTTTTCGTCTTAGATGCAGTGAGGTTCTCGCTCTCTATGGCGACGTAATATACAAGGACGATTGTCGTAGGTATATGTGACTAGGTTTGAATGTGATACTCTGACTCTGTAATCCCTTGTACAAATTAGGGCACCGAGAGTTGTCATGCTGTTACGTTAAGTAAGTGAGGCATGCTTATCATTTATTTAGATATGCTTATACTAACTCTTAATATATTTTTCCAGTTGAATTCAATTCTTAATATTTAAGGAAAAAAGTATTTAATATGACTAGACTACTCGAGTATATAGATAAGGTATATAGTATATATTTATTACAACTTTTATACTCTTATTAGTTAGTATAATATGAATATAGGAGTGAATCTTAATCTAGCTATAGTGATCAGAATATCAATACTTCTGCTTATAGATTTAATTATAATAAAATTTGATAATATATTGATAATAATTTTATACTTATTAGTTCAATAACATAATACTTGTACATCATAGATGCAATTTTTAGAGATTAGAGTTATAGTATAGGCTGTTGTGTATAACTCTACCAGGTAGGTGAGAAAAACGAATGTGACAAAGGTTTTAAATAAATTCTTATCACCTTTTGATATATAAAAGGAATACTATCTAATCATTTTTTCCTAAAATATAGGAATATAATTCTGTTATATGTAAATTGTAGTTTCATCATTGAAATATAGGATATATAATATAAATTAAATGTTATATACTTATATTATTTATTCAATACTCTTACATATCATAAATATATAAGTCTAAGTATTTTAATTTATATGAAAATAATTAAGTTGTATAAGTATATCCCTATTTCACATTCACCATATTATATATATATAAACATTGAAAGAAATTTATTATGCCACACCACTTGAACATTTCTTCAGAACTTTTCATATAATTATTTTTGTGAAAAGTATATATACTATATATTTAATAAAATAAAATTACTATATTTTAATTTTCATTACATAATAATAATAATGAAATCGTTCGATAAATAATGAATAAATAACATATTTAACATTTAAATTTTAATATAATAGAATTGTAATCTTTTCAAGGTATAGATAATAGTTTAACTTATTTGATGATACTAATTTAATTGTATAGGTTATATATCTTATTTATTTCGTATTTTTAATGAATTTTTCAAACTCTCATGATGGACTTGAGAGTTGATTGCTCTCCGGACCACAGATTATCTTTTAATAAGAAAAATTTAAAGGTTTCAAATTTTCCTGAAAAGATAATACATCGGGTTATTGAATTTCTAGTGTAATTTACAGTTTTGGTATAACTTTACTTGAGTGTTAAAACTCTATAGTCGTCTCCGCCATCTTTTTCACTATTACTAATTTTGTGATCGAAAATATCCTTGTTACTAAATAATATAGATATATTCACATAATTAGAATAATATCGTGCTTAATAAATATATATATAGATAAAAAATATATATATATTAACTCAACATTAAGATCATCGCTCAGCCTATTGTGGTTTGAGCTTTACGACCTGTAAGAAAAATATCTGAAGGAAATATCTGGAAATCGGGGGTGATAAATTAGAAAACTTTCCAATTTTTTTCTTTGTAATAACATAAGGGTTTAGTGTACTTCTATCTATCTCTTTATCTATGTTTTTAAATCTAAATATATTGAATTATATTTAAATATACAGTTGATAATATGTATACAGATATAATTTTTCATTTTATCAATAATTATTGGTTATTTATTTTTTTGTAATATTTGTATTCTAATGATAATTAGTCCATTTCCACATTCCCAATCTACGTATATTTTCATGAAAGTTAAATTTCGCAACTTTGTTACCATGTTCAATTACAAATTTTACTCTCCCATTCAATATTCCGTGATGCTTGAACATAAAAAGACTCAGATTACGTGAATTACAAAAGCAAATACAATTTTGTTCATTAATAGAATTATTATTTATTGGGAGAGAATTAGTTTGTGCAAATATTTAATGAACAAATAGCGTGCTAACAAAGTGCAACGTAGCTTCGCAGTGACGAAAATGTTATTTTTTAATTAAAAGTAAATACATATACATTTCTCTGCTACAAAATGCAAAATGGAAAGCGTTATTGCAATTCTTTCGAGTAGTTTTTATATTAAGGATTCGAGATTTGTTTACTTATTCGCATAATAAAGTTTGAATCCGTTTTTTTTTTTTTTTTTTTAATAAAAATTCTATCTGAATAAATTTTTTAAACTTGTTTATTATTTCCACCTTTTTCTTGCTTCTTCCTTATATTTTCCCAAGAATGGGAGTAAGGTGCGCGAACGGGCAAAAAATCGGAAAAAAGAAAAGCAGTAGAAGAACTTGACACAAGTCGAAAAGAAAGCCGCCTTACCGACCCCATCAAGTACCCATTAAGTTAGTGGAACCCATCGCAGTTCAGAAAATCCACCCTAGCCCCCCCTTCATGGGACGCGATGGAAACCCTACTATGGTGATAGTCAAAGTTAAGGGTTCCATATCTTGGCCGCCAGGTGGGCCCACAACCATAACCCCCTCACAATCCCCCGCCATTTCACTCCTGTTATAACACCTATTTCTTCTCGCCTTTCTACCGAAGACCTTCACATTTCTCAAAACATTCGATTTACTGACATTCTCCACTTTTTCCTCACTGAGCGAGCCCGGTCCGTCTCCACAACGTACACCCGCCACTATACATCCGCTTAAGCCAACCGACTATCTATTCTGGTTCATTTCGCAGTATGAACCAAAACCATCTCTAACATACTTTCATTTATTCTCTCATTTACCCCTTTCCTTCACACCACACCTCTCTAATATACTCATTCCTCTCTTTATCAATTAACACCTTTTTAAAAGTCGTAATTGAACTGACTCATCCTGCCAAGGGTTTTCATATTTCAATTGTTCTTTGGAAACTACAATGCCATACGGTCAACAAATATCTTATAGAAAACAGTTTTTAGGAAAAAGTGATAAAGATCGATCATTTTAAAGTTGCTAAATATTCTGTGATTCCTTTTCTTGTAAAATGCGTACTTTGCGAGGATCTGCGTTTAAAGTTCATTGTACGGTATGCAATATTTAGATTTCAGGTAATAAAAGAACGAGTGTCAAAGGTACATCTCTATAACGTTGTTCAATGCCATTCGAAAGTGAATTCCCAACTTATTCAGTCTTACTGTATATGTCAATGACAACTGGCACCAAAAATAGATTCGTTCACATGCGAAGCAATGTACAGATTGCAGGTAAATTAGTTCGTTACTGTACATCTAAATTCAAGAAATCAACGACACGACGGAACCTCATTATTTATCTTATATGCTTAATATCTGTATCGCGAAAAGTTTGTTTGTATCCAATATCAAGTCATGAATTTTCATTCAGATATGAAACTTTTCAGAGTAAACTTGAATTGCGTCTATGCTTTTGAAAACTAATATATACTGGCATCCCCAATGTATCCAGCGCGAAAAACACAAGGGCAAACAGAACTATCAGCTCACCTCTGCTTGCACTTATTAGAGATCCACTAGTTATTTAAGTTCTGTATATTTTCGTCAGGAAAAAATGTTTTGGGTGGTGGTTGTCTCTATAATTCTGAGTTAATATATTCATATAATATGTTCAATTGCCAACGGATGCGAAGATATAGCTAGCTGCTTTGAACTGGCGTGAGCAGCATTCTTAAATCAGATGTGATAGAGGTGTTGATAATAGTATACATCTTTACACAAGTTGGATATGCTGTGGTGATGTTCGTTTACAGGTTTTGGAACCATAAGCTCTGTTGGATTGTAAAAAATAACTATCGACAGTTCTCCAATACCCGAGTACCTGATTCAAAAGTATTTAATAGTATTTACTTCAAATCACATGAAACGTACTTTTCCCGTTAGGCATGCTCCATCCTAGCATGAAAATGAACAAACTATGAGGTAGAAATTTTTGAACCTGTAGAACGTTGATCTAATACAGGCTCAAGAATTCCTCGGTATCGGTGTTTTACATGCAGAGGATTACTAAAATTACGTTACCACTGTTTGTGTCCATTTCACATACAATGGGAACACCTTCAAGTAGAAGTCCGTCAATTCGCCGATTTCTTTCATGCCCTTCACCGGTGAAGATCATTTCACTCGTGACGGTAACAGCAACTGCCATAACTGACCGGTGATCTAACGAAAATCTACGTTGTTGTAAAAACAAACTTTCAAAATCAATTCTGAGTAAACGTGTGGCATGACCTACAATCGATTGATTGTGCCCGTGTTCTTACAGAGCTTATTTATTTACAATTTTTTCGAAATGAACTCTACTACTGTTGGGAGGGTTTTCCCTTGACTGCAAGAATTGGTAGGTTCTTTCAGCGCCACGAAGCTCCAGCACCTTATAGATGTCAGGTGACCATCTAAACCAATGTTTCCCAGAACGATGGAACAGCTGTGGTGGTCCTGTTCATTGGCTACCAAGATCTCCAAACCTCTCTCGAATTAGATTTTGCATAGTTTGTAAGGAGAGTGAGAAGTGATGTATATAGAAGTCAAATACGAGAAGATTTATTTACTCTCATAAAGGATAGTTCTTCCTATTATCATAAAAGAATGCCAAGACGAACTCGGAATACTCACTATTATCACAAGAATTGTAAAAGGTATTGAATTAGACAGTGATATTCAAATTACTATGAACTGTAAATTATCTGTATATTGTATTCAAATAGACAAATAAAAATTAGTTGCTAATTTTATTAAAATAACAGCTTCTTCCGAACTAGTTTCAAACCGCCTTATCTTTGCATAAAATCATACGAGTTCTTCATATCTACTTTTTTATTCAAAAATCAACCCAATAACCACGAAAATACAATTTCACACGAAACACCCTAAATATACTATGCAGAGGCACGATAACAACTGTAAAACGATTTCATTATATTGAAAGGGTCAACTACGAAGGGAATTTAAAACTAACAAAAATTTTCAATTTTTTTATTGAAAAAGAAATGATGATATGAAGAGAGATCAGAAACTATATTCTATTACATAAAAAAGTACAGGAGGAGACATAAACACATATAAAAATCTTTATATATATATATATATATATATATATATATATATATATATATAATATAATATATAATATATATATATTATATATATATATATATATATATATATATATAATATATATATATAGTATATATATATATTATATATATATATATATATATAATGGGAAAAACTGTCTATTCATAAAAATTTTCAGACATGAACGAATGCTTTAAATATAAACAATCTAAAAATTTACATAAGTAAACTATTTTCCTTTTGTCTTTTTCTCAAATCTAATGCTAATTGTTTTTACCAATTTTTGTGCCACAATGCAGAATGGGAACACATTAACTGCCTACAACCAACAAAATTTTTAATGACTAATATGGCAAAAAGGGTTACTTAAGGCCACAACTGTCAGAACTAAAATTTCAAACCCGAAAGATTGACATAGTCTACCAATCTTTCACTCTTACCACAAAAAGTCTTCCGAGGGAAATTCTACTCCACTGACAATTCTCTACCTTTTAAATTAATAATAATAATCAGAGTTGAAACAAGGAACAAAGAAAATTAGTTCCCTCTGAATAAATTACTAAAGGCCTAATATACAAAGAACAGTAAACCCCATTTAGTTTTTTACACAATACATAGTTACTTTTTTTTTTTTAAAATTACTAAATACCAAACTAGGAGTGACAAACTTATGTGTTCCTTATTTACTTTTTTTAAACTTTTTAAGATAAAATAACCACACACGAATATATATATTATATATAATATATATATATATATATACTATATATACTATATATATTATATATATATATATATATATAATATATTAATATATTATATTATATAATATATATATATATATTTAACCTTTTCAAAATTATGTACGTTCAATTTTTGCTAACTAAGTACAAATCAACACTATATTAAATTAAAACAAAAGCAATATTGGTGGTTGTCCAATAGTTCAAAAGTGCCAATGCAACAATGATGAGAAGAATATGATGATAAGAATGAATACAATTTACAGTTGCATATTTTAGTTGTGATGATGATGATGGGTGGTTGTGGGTTAGTGAATTTATGTTTGAAGAATTTTTAAAAGTACCTTTTTTAAATTTGATAAAATTCTGTTGTCATTAAACGACCTTTTTCTTTGAGATAATTCCTTCCTCTATATTTAATGCAGCAAGTAACTTTCTAGTAATTACGCCATTAATTACGAAATAATTATTAAAAGTAATTAAAATCACCGCTAAATCTATATATATATATATATATATATATAATATAATATATATATATATATATATATATATATATATATACTAATATATATTATATATATATATATATATATATATTATATATATATAATATATATATATATATATAATTATATTAGTATATATATATATATATATACAAACTACTTATATAGGCTTGCTTAATATAGGCCCATTGAGCCCTACTTTAATACTTTAGGGTTTAATGAATACCCATTAAGCCCTACCTTAATAATTAAAGGTCTTAGTGACAATTTTGGAAATATCAATTCTTTTAAGTAGTTTCTGCCCTATTGAAATTGGAACTTAAACATACACCTATATTGATAATATAAAATATTTATTTCATTTTTTTGGTTATTTTGTTATAAATTATTTTTTTTTTGTTTTTGGGTGTCTGTTTTTTTTTTTTTGTTTATTTTATATATTTGTTATTAGTGAGGTGTTCGTTGTTAGGTGTTGGGTTTGTTGTGATTAGGGTGTTTGTTGTAGATGGACCAGGGCAACTTATTCTTCATTTAAACTCTGATAATAATAATATATATCATTATTAATTATAAAGCTCTAATGGCGACTAATCACTTTATTGTTTCCATTTGGCAACTATTTACCTTCAGCCTTTTTTTTCCATCGCGGCTTTACCTATTAAGTTTATTTGTTGGACATAGAACTAATCATTAACAGTCTCAATCACATATATTATAGCATAGGGGTAAAGTGTTACAAGGTAGTTTAATTAATATATTTTATAATTATTATTATATATATTATTATATATGTATTATATATATTATATTTATCTATATATTATATATTATTATATATAAATATATAATTTGTAAACAAAGTGTTCTGATGTGTATTTAATTATGTATTTGACTTTTACTGAAATTAAGTACTCTTAAAGATGACCTTGGGGGTCCACGCATTCCAACGTTTTCCACGTTCTAATTACGGAAGTCATTTCTGAAGTGTGTTTAGTTCACGTGGTACATATTTTTTAATTTTTTTTTTCCATTTCCAAAGTGATGACCCTTTCATATTCAACTTAGGGATATGAGGTAAAATGCACGGGCTGTGGAAGTACTTGAATGTTTTTTCTTCGCCAGAAATTTATAATTGAGAAGCGAGTGGGAGTGGAGCGTTATCGGGTGCAGCACCAACGTCTGCAATGTCTGTTTCTGATCTCGCTCAAACTCGTTGTTCGAAGTCGTTTCCAAGACATCTTTTGTAGAGCGTGAATTAACTCTGTCCCTGAGGTACAATCCTTGTGCACATACCAGGCTTAAAATTCCCCGAAAAAACAATAATCATGTTTTTTCACCCTTTGACTTGCTCATAACGTAGTTTCTCGGGACGAGGGAGAATTGTTTTGTGTGCCATTCGCACTTTGCGTTGGTTTCAGGATCTTTCGTACTCAAAACCCATGTTCCATCGCCTGTTATAACTTTTATGCAAATATATTGTGCTGCCATTTCGAGTCCCTTTCAGTAAATCTTGGACAAATGTTTTTCAGCACAGTTTGCAAACAAATGTCGATGAGCAAATGTTCGTTTTAAAATTCTATGAACTCCATTTTTCCAAACCAGTTCTTCTTGCAATCATATGCACTGGAACTGCGGGTCTCTTCCAACAGAGTCCACAATTTCCACATTTTGCAGTTTGTTGACGAGATTGGTCTATACCACAATGAAGGGTGTCTGTCAATTCTCGGCCTTTGGAAGCTTTGTGACAATTTAAAACCCTTTTTCTCAATAGAGTGGCAATCCCATAAGCTTCCATTTAAAGAAGCAAAAGTGGCAGACTTGCTACGTTTCACACAGAAATTTGATTAGCGTACCGCTGTTCAATATTTACCTGCAATCCCTAGAAACGTAGAGGAGAAAACACGACCATAGAAAAAGATGTATGCTAAGACTGTCTAAAATCTGGTATGAATATAAGCCTAGGTAATGTACCCACACGTATACTCACGGAGGAGCTTACATTATCAGTCGTTCATGGAAAATTCAGTAAACTTACTTGGAGAAGGAGTATATATATATATATATATAAATATAATATTAATATATATATACTTTATATATCTATATATAGTAATTTATAATATATATATATATATATAATTATTTATGTTAAAGTTAAATAATCTTGTAATATTGCTTATATAATATATGAATGGTGATGAAAAAATATAATATCAAATAATCATCATTAAAAAAAAAATAAAATAAAAAATAAGAAATAAGATATAAGATTTGCATTAATGACCAGTCATAAAACTCTGCTTCTAATTTTAGAAATGATCTAAAATAATGCCTTTGGTTTGATCAACTGAAATTTTAATCAAAATCTTTTCAAGTATTAACAATTGTATTTTTGAGAGTTTGGTTGAATAAACCCGTTACTGAGGAAGATTTCTGAATTACTACTGAGATTAATAGGTTTTTAAATAATTTTTATTATTATTGAAACCTACTTTATCTAATTGAAATAAGATAGTAGAGATAACCTAAGATTAGATAAACTACATAGTAAATAGCCTTCTTAGTGAAAAACACTCGAAATCCTTTTACTATTGGAAAGGAAAGAGTTCCCAGTGTGACTGATTGAAGTCTGGGAGAAAGGTATGACTTTAAATTCTTTCATATGGAGTGTGAAGCAGTCTTGATATCTAAGGCAAAACTAGTACCAATAAATTTATACGACTAAAGGGAAGGTGTTAGTCACAAGAGGCAAGAAATTGATGATTTGCTATGCTAAATGTAATTACTTCATAATGACAACAGCATAAGTAGTAGTTAAATGCAAACCAGGTTTTATTATCTTGATACATACTTCAATACTTTAAGAATCAAACGAATGAAAATTCGAATATAATATGTATTTCAATTTAAACAATCTAAGATTAATGTTAGATCATTGAACTAAGAAGCAAAGTACCATTCATCAGCATCTAACTTAAAAAAAAATTGTAAATGTTTTATAACTGACTACATCTGATATATATATATTATATATATATATATATATAATATATATAATATATATATATATATTATATATATATTATATATATATATTATAATTATATATATAATTATATATATATATGTATATAATATATATATATTCCATTTACTTCAAACTTATTTTAACCCGTAGACCACCGCTATTCCAAAGATCTTTGATGGTAGAAGTTGGGACCCAAACCACAGCCATTAAGGTAACTTAAAATAAGGTTTAACATGTGTTCCACGTAGGTTCAAACATGGGGTGGTGCCTGCGTCCTCCCACCTTCTATTATTAGCGTTCCACGCATGAGTGAGAAACACAAAATGTTGCTTTTAAGACTGCAACAGTTGTATAAAAATTCACAAAAAAAAAATCATATTTCTCTTTCGAAGGGAGCAAAAGAATACCTTAAAGAAAACTGTTTGCTTCAAGAGAAAATGAATGAAAAACAACGGCTAATCTTGTAGAGTTAAACGCAAAATTTAACGGTTAATAATGAATAGCATTCTCTGATTTAGTTTTATACTCCTTCATATGCTATAATGATAAATTCTCATATTAGTCCTCATACTCACATTATGTTTCATCAAATCTCATGCTACGCCTAAAAAATTGTTTGCAAAACAAAGCCCTTGTCATGAGATAATCAAAATTAATCTATATATCCCCCCTTTTTTTAAGGATATCAAATTGTTGACTTACATCAAGAATACAAATGTCAGCTAACCTCGATAATAAAACCATTGCAATAAATTAGATAATATTATATATATATAATATTATATTATATAATATATATATATATATATATAATAATATTATATATATATTATAAATATTATATAATATATTATATATTATATTATATATATATATGATATCATTATTAGTTTTATTTTTATTATTACCCTTTCCCCAGATTGGAGGTGAGGAGCGCCCGGCATACACCGGAAAAATAGTAAAAGAACATGACGCAAATCGAAAAGAAGCCTTTACCTTCCCCTCCATAAGTCCATACCCTCCCGTGAATGTTTGCAGTCAGAAACACATACCTAGGTTTCACGAGACGCGACAGACATCATGGTGGTACATCGCAATGTGGATTTCCCTGGCAAAGCCACAACCATAAGCCCGCTCACAAAACCCGCATTCCACTATTAATCATTTCTCCTATCCCAGATTGGAGGGTGAGGTGCACAGCGTACACCAGGAGCAGAAACGTGTAGAAGAAACATGTACACTTGTCGAAAGGAAGCCCCCCTTTAATAACGTCCGCTTTATCCCCCAGTGAGAATCTCACAACCAGAAAAATCCACCTTGAGGCTTCACCCACTGCAACGGACCCTCACGTGGTATCTCGTCATGTGGGGTTATCTCTGGAGCCCACAACAATACCTTCAAAATCACCCCTTCACTCCTGTTATGAACTTCTTCTTCGCTCTGCAAACACATTCCTCTCCTTCAGGAATTCCTATAATGAATCATCCACTTTTTCTTGGCTTCCAGGTTCCAAACTCAATATACATCAGTTTAACACGACTATCATTCATCCTTCATAGAAAACCACTCAACGTACTCGGTTTTATCATCATTACCGCCTTCTTTTCATACAACCACCCTAATGCCTCATTCCTCATTTTATCATTCTTCTAACCGTAAACACGCCCCTAGAATTTCCATCTGAAAGAATTGTACTTAGAATCTAATATATTACTACTATACTTACAAGGTAAGACATACCTTCATGCAAAACTTAGTCCTAAGATGCAGACTTATTATATATATTATATATAATATATTATATATATATATATATATATATATATATATGATATTATATTATATATATTATATTAATAATATATTTATATATATATAAATATAATATATAATATATGTATATATAATAATATATATATAATAATATATAATATTATTCTATTTATATATTATATATATTTATATATATAATAATATATATATAGGAGAATGATCGAGTTGGTTAAGCGGATGTATATGGTGAGTGTATTGGAACCGACTGGCTGGGAGACTGAAGAAAAGTGGATTAAGTCGAAAGTATTGTACAATCGGAGAAATGTGATTTGGCAGGCGAGAAGAAGGTTGCAAGATAGGAGAGAATGGCGGGTTTTGTGAGGGGTTGTTGTGGCCACTGGGGCCGGGCATAACTAACACTGACGATCTTACAAGTGAGGATTCCGTCGCGGTCGCCATGAATATGGGTGGATTTCTGAACTGCGACTAGAGTTCTTACTAATTATGGTACAGAGGGCGGTAAGGCTGGGCTTCTTTTCAACTTTTTGTCATATTCTTCTACTAACTCTTTTCCGATGCATGTACGCACTTTACCCCCAGTCTTGAAAAAGTAGATTTTATATATAGTATAATATATATCAATAATTATATATATATATTAATATATATTATATATATTATTTATATATATATATATAGTATATAGTTTTCATTAAGAAATATGCTTCTATCACGTGATATTTAATTTTGTTGTTTGGAAATTTTAATGTGCATGGAATTGCCAGATAATAAAGCACACAAGCATAACGTAATTTAAGAAAATAAGGTCTTAAACAAATTGGAAAACCATGTTGAGATTTGCATAACGTTAAAAAAAACAGATTGTTCGAATAACTGATGTAGTAAAGACGATATCATTTTTCAGAAAACAATGCTAAGGCTGCGCTTTTAACTTTGAACAACTCGTAATTCTAAGGAAACACGAATATCTCTCTCAATATGATTTCAGCAAAGCAAAAAAAAAAAAAAATAATTCGTACGTTAAAACCTCTCTTAAATGGCACTGTTCCCTGAATTAAAAGAAAACCAATTTAAATCTTTTAGGTAGGTTAGGTTTAGATAAACGTTACGTGAATTTGAAATGAATACGGTGGTTACTATGTACTACTATTGGACTAGTAATTTTAGGATGCTATAGAAACATGCCTAAATGAAAATTAAAACTCTTTGTTTACTATACTTTACTTACACAATGATTGTTAGTTTCCTTCTCGTTTGATCTTGGAACGATTTTGGCAGCATGGGAATAAGGAATTCAAACTGAACTTTAAAACTGAGTCAGAATATAATAATGGCAATAAAAAAAAATTAATAGAACATTATAAACTAAAATTATCTAATAAAATTAAACTTCTATAATACTTGGCAAACAATATACTTAATTAGGTCAATTAATAAATTCTAACTTTTATCACTTATTTATTGAAAAATTATAATAATTCTATCTGTCAAATAAGTTATATATAATATAAAATATTATATTATTATATAAGATAATATATATATATAAATATATAATATATTATATATATATATATATTATATATTAATATATATAAGATTATCTATATATATATATATATATAAATAATATATATCGAAAACATATATCCTCTTCATAGCTGCGGTTGAGAGCGAATACTAACAGAAAAATTTGGATACAGTTATATATGTATATAGAGATATCAAGTCACATGCTGCAACAAGAGATAGTAGCAACTCCAAAAAAGCTGCACGGATTGTAAATGTTAAATTTTTAAAATAGTCTATAAGAGAATTTCAACGATCTAATAAAATCACTTGGCTGTATATTGAGTCTCCATATGGATATAAATTCTTTTGAATTTTAAATTTCTTTAATGACACATAAATGTTATATTTTCCACATACATTCGATTGTGTATTATTCGCTTGATTAATGAGTGCATGCCTGTCGTAAGTACTTATAGTATGATTTCTAAACGCAATCTTTATATCAGGGAGTCAGTTAGCTTCAGATGATTTTAGCAACTATTTTTTTTCATTTATTAGGTTATTCCTTTTCAATCTTTGGATTTCTTTACTAGAATTCGGAATTTTCACAGCAGGCCTTTTCTTCTACACGAGGTCGCGACTTCTTGTCAGAATGCTGATCCACTTCTCACTTCAGTCTCATCCGTTTTTCAAATACTTTTATTGAGGAGATTTTAGGTTATGGATTCAATTCAAAATCAATTTTCATTTTGTGATAGAGGCTCGCTATTCTTGCTTTAATTTCATTCTAAATTATCAATTATTGAGATTTTACTTTTAAAACTCTCCTGCAGTTGATATTGTTTTAGCTTTTTGTTGTTTGAAGCTAGTTCGTGAAGCTAGTCATTGCTCTCTCATAAGAGTACTATTTTCACATTGGTGTCTGCATCTAATTGGTTTATTAATCAAAGTATTTTCATATATACTCTTCATTACTTCTTCTTTCTTTCATCTTTGGAAAAAATAATTTGAAGTCGACGGTGAATTGGTACCATAGTTACACTCTAGTTAAGAAGAAGTCGCACCATTGTGTCAATTTTACTTGAAAAAAACGACTATGTAATCTGTTTATATTGGACTTGATGCCGTTGCTCTCTTAGTAGGCAATTATATTTATTAACTACGGGCATACTGTCTTTAAGCAAGTCTAAATTTAAGTTACTAAAAGTA
>JABUQX010063302.1:0-7500 GCA_015478945.1 Trachelipus rathkii
GGCAACCTTTTCGATCCGTATCAGGCCCCCCCACCGGGCCCACACTCGCCGCCCCGTCGCGATCCAACCCCCGGGTTTTTGAAGCTCTCTCCCTTCACACACAACACCCCCCACCCACAAATTTTTTTTCGCCGGGCTATCTGAGCGTGATATATATATACGCTATATATAAACTATACACCTCCAATATCACCACTACCTATATTTATATATATTATACTCTAGTTAATTTGATCTAAATTTCTGAAAAAATTTTCTAACCACAAAGAAAAAATTCTAAGTTCAGAAGACCGCGCTTTAAGCAACCATAACTTCCAAGAATGTTTGCCACTAAAGAACATTTTTCTTCAAAAAACCCTCTTTCCACCACTTTAAGATTTCTGAACTCTAGAAAAATTTTTTTTCGAACTTTGAAAATTTTTCAGAAAAAAATGATTTAGCCCATCATTAATACGTAGATATTTACAACTAAATATCCTTATATAATACTACACTAACTATATATTATAACAATACCTAATATATATATCATATATATATACTCACTATATAGCTATATATATATACTACTAATTAATTCACTATATATACTATATATAAAAATTTTACCATGTGAAAAAAAATCGCTACAATAAATAAATAAAACTAGGCCGGACAATTGAAATTTTTCAAGCGGCTATATATACTATACTATATATATATATACTATGCATACTCTAATATATAGTATACTACTATATACTACCCTCATACTATACTATACCTCATACTCATATATAATACACCTATAAATAGTATATATATAACCTCCTATATATACTAATATACTAATATATACCCCTACATTATATACCTACTATACTACTATACCCTTATATATATAACCACCATTTTTACCATATTTGTATCTACAATATTTGCACTACTATATAGTATATATACAATCTACTACTATATATATACACCATATACTATACCCCTCACCTCTACCTCACAGTAACTACTATATCACTAATATATATATAATATACTATCCTATATTATAATATATATTTTAACCTAGCGGAATGGAATCTTTTAAGAGGGCTATATAATCACTTTATACTCTACTATAATATCCGTATACTATATATACTACTCACTACTACCTATGACAAACTCACCTATATAATATATACGAACCTGTATGACTGACAACCTTAACCCTCACTTATTATACCTACATATACTACTAATCACTATAAATATAATATATATATATACTAATATATAAAATAATATATAATATACTTATATATAAATATATATACTATATAATATAATATATATATTAATATATATATATAATATATATATATATATATATATATATATATATAGTGGCGGCCTCTTCTTTATGCGGCATCTATGGGCTGCCAAGCCCTCCAAATTAAAAAAAATGCCAGGCCACTCACGCGCACTGTTGACTTATATAGTATATACTATATACTATATTACTACTATATATAATATATATATATATATATATATATATATATACTACTATACTATATACTACTATAATATATATACCCTATATATATATATATAATAATAATTATATATATATATATATATATATACTTAATATATATATATATAGTATAAATATAATATATATATATATATATAATATATAGTGGTGATGATAATATTACTCACCTATATATATACTACCTATATATACATATATAATATCGACTACCATAGTATATATATATACTACTATATATATATATATATATATATATACTAAACCCTATATATTATTATTCATAGTAATAGTTGTCGGCCTCGTCTTTTGATGCGGACTATTCGGGCGCCAGCCTCCAAATTAAAATAAAGCCAGGCAATTAGGATGTGAGTAGACAATATACCCGCAACCTTTTTGCTCCGTTGTCAAAGTTTTAAAACCCAAGTTGATCTGAGTTTTTTTTATTCTTTAAAACAATTTTCAGTACATAAAAAAATAGTAATCAATAAGAAAATACACAAAGGAATCCTTTTTTCCAACTGCAAATTGTGCGTGCCCCCGTACGATATTTATTTTTCCAATAATATTAGATATGTGAAATTTGGCCTCTACTTTTGCGGCCCTAAAATAAGTAAGCCAAATTTTATTATTAATTTCTTAAACAATAGACAAATACTAGCAACATCACGAAAAATAAAGAATTTCCGCAACAAAATTTCCTATAGTCACCTTTTTAAATTCCCGTTGCCATTGTTTTGGCTTCTATTATTCATTGCCGCAACTTGGAACCAGTTCACTTTTCCCTCAAAAATAACCTAAATGACGCGTTTTTAAATTTTATAGGCGCTTGCCTAAGATTTGTCCACTCTTTATGTACCTTGCTTTTACTGTATATAGAGAGGTCAAAGACCAAAAAAGTTTCCAGTTTATTCCCCATTTTACGGGCCGCGAGAGGTGTGTTATAAATAATAATTTTTGTTTACATATAATAACATAGTTTAAAAATATATGCAAAAATAATATACCCGCTGTCCAAATGTTGCTATCACTCATATATATATATATATATATATATATATATAATATATACTTATATATATATATACCTAATATCATATCCCATAGTAATACTATATACTATTTCTAGTTGAAGGAACTTTACCCTATACCTATATATATATACACTATATATATATATATAAGTATATATTACTCACTATATATATACTATATATGTATATGTATATGTATATGTATTGTCATGTATATGTATATGTATATGTTTATACTATGTCAAAATTGATATTATTTGAAAAAGTATATTACTCATATATATTTATATATTTATATATTTAAATAAGTATATATATAGTATATACTATTAATTGAGTCATATATTAATACTAATATTATATATTAATATGACGAGAAGACGGGAGAGCACGAGTAGAGAAGACGACCTGAGAGAGATGATAGGGAAGAGAGACGAGATGGAGAAGCACGAGAGAGAGAGACGATCGAGAGAGGAGAGCAGAGACGACGAGAGAGATGAGAGATGAGAGCGAGAGGAGAGAGAGAGAGAGAGAGACGAGAGAGAGACGAGAATCGAGAGACGAAGAGAGAGCATACGAGAGAGAGAGAGGACAAATTTTAAATAAGCAGGCAATGACGTTTTCGTATCTGTTTCTAAATTTGACACCCTCTACAATACAATTTTAATTTTAAGCTTTGTTTTACCCAATGTGTTCGAATGCATGCAAAATCGCATATTAAAAAAAAAAAAAAACAGTTCTATAATTTTATTGCACACATTTACACATTAAATATAAAAAATAATTAATATATAGGTAATAGTCCGTTTGAGGATAATCATATCAGATATTGATATTTTAGGAAAAGATAATTGATATACTCATACTATCCATCTGAGCAGAGTTTATCAAGTCTTTTACTTGCAGAATGCTGTTTCGAATGCATCCGCACCACCTCGATCCATTAAAACAAAAAAAAGTGTAATTTATGCATTTACACTTTACACATAAATATCTAAAAGTCGAAGAGCTAATCTTATTTTTAAATAAGAATATCAGCAGAATAAAAATAAGCGCGCTACGCTTTTGATGTTATATTATTATAAGTAATCATATACTATCCATATAATATATTATATAAACTATATATATATATATATAACTATAATAGATATACTTAATATATATACTACTATATATATATATATATTATAATACTTATATTAATATATATATATTTATAATATATATAATATATATTATATATATAGTACTATTTAATATATACTACTATGATATATAATGAAACTTGCAGCCCCTCCATGCAAAGTTTACACGAGCCGCCACTGCTATATATATATATATAGTATAATAACTAGTATTTATTTTAATTATATATCACTACTAGATATATATATATATATATATATTATAATATATATACTATATACCTATATATATATTATCACATATATATGATATATAGAATATATATATATATAATATATATATATATATACGAACATATATAATATATATTATATATATATATATATATATAATACTATATATACTATATATATATATATATACTCCAAATATAATATAGTATATAATATAATTATATATATATTATATATATATATATATATATAAATTATATATATACTACCTATATATATATATATTATATATATACCTATAAAAATATATACTTACTCTATATATACTTATATATATATTATACCTACCCCATATAAAGGTATAAATATAGTATATTAATATATATACTAATTATATATTATATATAATTATATAATATATTAATATATATATATATACTATGATAGTCTCACCCTCCCGAAAGCAACATGCATGTAAACAAAAACTATGACAGCTACAGAGGAAAAAAAAAAAAATTTTATTAATCAGGAAACATTCTATCCTTGAAATTAAAAAAAAAAAAAAAAAAAAAAAAAAAAAAAAAAAAAAAAAATTTTTTAAAAAATTTTTAAATTGTTAAAAAAGTTGAAAATACGGTTATGATATGATAATTTTTTTTGAGAAGAACGCAAGGAAGCTACAATCTCTACGAGTGAACGTCAAGATGCCAAATTGTCGATTTTTTTTAACAGATATCCCCAAGGGTAATCACCAAAGCATGACCAGAGCGAGGTTTCTTGGACAGACTCAGGGGACGACGGGAGGGAACTTCGTCCCCCCTCCCCTCGGGTCGAACCCCCTAAAAAGAAAATAAAAGAAATAAAATAAACATTTCTCCAGAGCCTATAAAAAACAATAATTTGCAACTCTTAATCTCGCACTACTGCAGAACATGGAAGGTTGATGAGAGCCTTACGCTGCCAGAATAAAGATTATACTAATATTTAAGGTTATATATATCTATATATCTATTATATCTATTATATATATATAGTACTATATTATATATCACCCTATATATATATATATATATATATATCATAGATACTATATACTATAATATATATATATATATAATAGTATATATTATATATATATATCGTATACCACTATATATACCCTATAATATTATATATATATATATATAATATATATATATATATACTAACTCATACTAATATACTATATATTATATATATTATATATATATATATATATATATAATATAGCTATATATTATAATATTATATAATTACTATATACTATATATAATATATATATACTATATATATATATATATATAATATATATATTACAAATTGAGAATGTTATATTTTATTATATAGATTATAAAATATCTTGTAAGAAATGAAATATAAGGTTTGGGATAACATGGTACTTCACATTCAATTGTAGATTTTGAGTAAAGAATTTATTTTGGAAATGTTTAGTTTAAGAAAAACATAATTACTTCTATCGAGATCAAAGACTTATTCTAATTAAGAGTTATTGAACTTTTTCTAAGCCTTCTTGACAATATACGACTAAAAAAAGTTATTTATTTCCTCTCTCAACTGACTATACTAAATTCTTCGACATACTAATAAAGTTTACCCTATCAAAACTAGAAAAATGAACATTCACTCATCTAACTTTCCTGAAACCATATTATTGACGAGTTCAGTTATAAAAACTTTTATATGCTTCCACATATATTTCTATTTTATTCCCTCATTTAATATTTAGCTTTAAATTGTAATTTGTAACAATATTTTAGTGGATTTTTTCCCTTCACTATTATTGGCTTTAATATGCCAAAATTCATTAGTTACATTTTACACATTTAACACTTTCAAAATAGATTTCAACGTGTTCATATGTTCAAAGGTCAAATTCATAAATCAATGTTTTGGAGGTAAATTTCTTTCATTACTATATCAATCTTTATTCTTCTTTTCCTTCATTTTGCCGCTAACCGAATTTATTTAGTTTTAAATTATAGGCTTAATTACTTAATGATCGTATAAGAGGAATTTCACTTCTAATATGCCCAAAACGTTAAGCCCCAGTAGACTACCAATTTCACAAATTTTAAGTTTTCATTCATTGTTTATTACAATCAGTAGCTTTCTCCTAGTTAAAAATAGAAACAGCTTGTTTAAGAATTTCTCCATTCTCAGACATTAGGGATTTCCAGCATAACCTTTCTTCAGATCTATAAATTGTTGAAACATGTTTAGAACCTAATGAACACTTTATGAGATATGTGTGGGGAAACTGTATCCTCGCATATATTACTAAAGGTAAATTTCTTATTATACATTTGATTTCGGAGAAAATCATTTGGTTCCTGCCAAATTACTTTTAGATTATTTGCTCGTATATGCAACAGTTTTGCCTCTGTTCATGGATCTAATTTGAATATATATTTTTATTAGTGTACCAAAATAATGTAAATAAACAAGGGGCATCTCCCCCGACGATAAAAGTCCTGAAATTTTTATTGATAAGATTTTTTTAAGCAAAAATTGCTAAAAAATTTCTCACCCATATTGTAGTCGGGGGAGAAGCCTTTTAATTAGATAACATTTTTGTATACTAAAGTTTCTTAATTTTCTAAAAAAAATTCTTTAAAATGCGATCCAGGTCCAGAAGAAAAACATTTGCTTAAACAAATGATCTAAAAAAATGTATCACTAGCGACTACAGAAGCCCCGGAATTTTATTGTTGATCAGTTGACCAGAAAATGAAATTTGGTTCGAAATTTTTTCGATCCGGCTTCAAAAATCAAAAAAACGCCAACAGTCATTGATTTTAGGTATAGTTCAAGTTTCAAGTAACATGGGAAAAAAATTGTAGGAGAGAAAAACAGTTTTTCAAAAAATGAAAATACAAAAAGCAATTATACAGTCGCAGAAAAACTCACGAAATAAGACGTTTTAAGGGTCAGAAAAGCTGCAATTTTCTTTTCGTTAGTCAAAATTTACAGTTTGAGGTTAAAACCCAAAAGTTGCATAGCCAAATCAAACCAAGCCGATAAAGGAATTTGAATCTGGGAGTAGTTTGCTTTTTCTTTGACCTCACGCTCTTTGCAAACATTATCAGATATGTATTTTAGTATAGCGTACAGGTTACAAAAATTATGGAAGTTCATTATAAGGTTATGAACAGTCATACCGGGCAGAAGCTCAATATGAACGGCTCTGATAAGAGTTAGAATCGAAGTAAATTAGTTTCCATCTGCCTTCCTTTCACACAAGCAAAATACAAATATGGCCAAAAAAGTTAATGTAAATTCAATCGAAGCAAATGTCAAACCTACCAACAGGAGTGATATGGGAAAGTTTCTTGTGAATGGCCTAGTGAGGAAGATTTTGTGGAAAAGCACACCATTATGGTAATGAGAAATTCCACAGCAGGTGCGGGAAAGTTTTTAGTTGGCCAAGTGTAGCAGATTTCGAAGAAAAAATTACACTACTATTCAATGAAAGTGGTGCATTTCTCCATAGGTC
>JABUQX010063302.1:10000-33166 GCA_015478945.1 Trachelipus rathkii
AATATCACTTCTTACCTAGTTTTTAAACTAGGATCCAAATATTGTAAGTAAAAATTACTATATAATCGTAGACCTCAGAAACTAAATACCAACATTTCACATTAAGCATTAGATAATCACAGGACATGCTAGTATCAAACATAGGACCCAAATTATCATTCTTTAAACCTACTAAATAATCACAGGCCCTCAGAAAATTAAGTTATCAAAAATAAACTAAAGTAAATTTTTTTTTAGACCTACTAGAAAATCGTAGTACCTCGGAAACTAAAACATAAGACCAAAGAAGATTGTTTAAACCTATTAGGTTATCATAGCACCTTAGAAAACTAGTTTCTTAATACCTGCAAATCATACTCTTAGAACCTCAGAATACTAGTAATCAAATTACCAAAAGTCTTTCTGAAAGCCTAATAATCAATCATAGGACCTCAGAAAACTATTAGTTATCAAAACTAAGAGCCAAAAGACCGCTCTTAAACATTACTACTACTAGGACCTCAGAAATAGTAAATTTTAAAACCTACCTCATGAGCATATGACCTCAATACCAAGACGAAATAAAAGGTCAACATGAATGAAACTATTTGAAGAAGTGCCTGAACCCAAAAGTAGTGCACGAAGTATATAATAATAGCAGCAAAATACAAAACCATAAATATTAAATGGAAGTATACTGATGCCCACAGCACAGCAACCTGTAGGAATGGAAAATATATTAATGTAATAAAAGATTGACTACTATCATAAGTTTGTTTGCTAATTAAATTTAAATAATTTAATAAAGCACTTTTTTAATTTATTTAATTATGTAAATAAAAATATAAGTATTAATTATAATTATAAATATTAACTATAATAAATATTACTAATTAATAAAAATTATTAATTTTTATAATTATAAAATTAACTGTACTTCTATTATTAATTATAAATTAATTATAATTTTATAATTTTAATTTTATATTATAATTATAACTTTTATAGTTGAAAAATAATCATTTATAATTATCAAATTTAAATTATTTTTAATTATAATTAAGTTATAAATATTTTTTTAATTCAAGAATCTTAACAGTTATAGAGTTAAGCTTATAACTATACTTACTTTGTAGACTCCAATGAGGATGAAAAGGCCAGTTAAAATTGAAAGGATGGCATTGGTAATAGCAATATATTGAGTATTATCATGCAACTCTTCTTTCGTTTCTGAAATGTATATGAAGTCTTATAAGCCACACACTTAAAACATTAAAAAGAATGAGCCTTGTGTAAATTATATACAAGGCACGTTATTGCATTGTTTTTAGGAATTAGTTTAATAATGTGATAAAAACTTATTTTACAAATAAAGTTTTATAAATTTTTTTTTACTAATTCAGTTTGACAGATGGGTTGATATTGGTTAAATTTTTTTTTCAAATTTGGCGGCTACTAGAAATTTGACCTAAAATGAATCTAATAGATCAATAAGATTCAATCGATAATATATCAATTAAAGATCAATATGATCATGAGATCATAGGGTGCGTAAGGAGTGGAGTCGGTGGGCTAGTGTGGTTATTGATTTTCCTGAATATTATAGGTCTTATTACAGTATAAAATGCTATTATAGATCTAGTAAACTGTTAACACTTTATAACTATGAATTTATCTATTTATATCCAGCCTTGAGAGTGGTAATCAGAATATCCTTATAAATTTTATGTTATGTTTTGGATAAAACTTTGTTATGTTATGCTTTGTTTTGTCTAAGTATTATGATTCCTCAGGTATACGGTTATATCAGATATAATTACATTTATTTTAGGTCAAACATCATTCAATTTAATGAAAGTTGTTATTGTTAATAATTGTATATATAATACTTCTCTAACTTGTTACTATACGTATAAATATATTGCATTCTAATTAATTTACGTTGGTCTGATAATGATTAATATATAACGTAGTAAACAATAATAGGTTATTAGTAATTACATATTTTATATTGTATATAAATGATTTAGGGAAGACATTATTTTTTTCTAAGTTGGTAAAATAAATAGATATTAAAATCGTATTTATAGTGATTCATAAGGCCTATAAGATAATCTATAGAGTTACCTTGAAAAGATACATGAATTACAACAATTGTGATCTTATAATACTGTTTTGCATAAAGAAAACAAAA
The DNA here is from genome assembly GCA_015478945.1 of Trachelipus rathkii. NCBI lineage: Eukaryota > Metazoa > Arthropoda > Malacostraca > Isopoda > Trachelipodidae > Trachelipus > Trachelipus rathkii. The sequence continues at coordinate 12,174 of JABUQX010063302.1, forward strand.
AGAGCCATGGTTAGGTTAATTGTGGAGGCCTCGTACTTTACTTAGGTATAGAATTAACCGATAGTGGTGATATATACTCGATAATCGTTTGTGCTTGATAGTCTAATTCCAATGTTGCAAAACCAGTTTTACTGCTCCTAACGTGTAAAGTGATTTTTGTTCTCAATAACGAGTTGTCTTGTCATGATTATTTTATTAGTACACATATATTTTATATACTTGGTATTAATACATGTTACTGAGCTATATATATATGTTATAGCTTTATTTTACCAGGTATAGCCTTTTATATTACTACTATAGTTATATAGACTAGTTAAAAATATATTTTTCATGTTGTTTACTCCTATTAAAAATGATATAATTAAAGCTTACCACTTCTCTTGATTGGATAAATTTATTATTATATATGTTAATAAATTTACTCAATCTATATATATATATGTTTAAATATAAATTAACATTATTGATAAGAAGATAATGCAACTTTGACTAATAGTTTGAATAATCAAGGATTTTAATATTTATAGTAATAATTATTATTGTTAATTGAACTAACTCTTAATTATATATATATATATAATATATATATAATATTATTATAAGGTACTTTAACTTAGTTGTTTAAAGTGAATTATGGAGGGAGCAATGTATAACAATGTATAACAATATATAATTATCATATTATAATTAATCATGTTTGAGAACGAAGCTCATTCTGGATAAAAGACGCATCAAATTCCTATTGTTTAGCTGATAAAGATCTGATATATAATGCACCTTACCAATGGAGTAATAACCTATCTATGTTGATTTATCGAAGTCAATTGTCATCTCTAACGTAAGCTTTTATTAATGTTGAAAACTATTTTGTTACGTTAGCATAATATTCGTTGATCAGTGGTTAAAGAATTTGTATTTATTATGTTAATGTTTATACCCAAAATGATACATCGATGCGACTTGAATCAATAGAGTCAATTAGATCAATAGAATCATGGCAGAATGTATAAAGCGCCCCGCGGTAGGAAAAAAAAAGTTTGTTGATGTTTATTGTGTCCTATTAGAATATTTGAGTTAATAATATTAACCTGAATCCTTTAAAATATGAAGTATTATATTCATGTGTGTCATGGCTAGGAGGAGTAAAATCGATAAACCCTTCTATTTAAATCTAGTCTATAAAATAGACCTGAATCAATAGATCAATAGAATCATATCACCAATTATTCCATAGCATGACAGGATCAATAAAAGAGCAGGAGTTATGCGAAAAACATGAATAGTGTGTGTGTTTTCACCAGCTGGTGTTATGGGTTTAATTTTGATCTAATTTGGTCAATAATCTTATCTCTGTATGTAGATGGAGGGTTTACTGATAAGAGCCCGAGACCGTGATGGGAACACGAGAGAGGGTGACTCTGAGATAAAGTACCATATCGACTTGAATCAATAGACTCCCCGAATCGTCCCCGTGAGGTAAGGTCACAAGAACCTGACTCCGCACTAACTGATGACATCTTTCGGAGTGAGTTATGACTCTGGAGATACGATCGAGAAATAGATCTTTATTTAAAGTTAATAAAGCAATAAATATCTCGAGACATTTGGTCAATAGATCACCAACTTTGAAGCGAGATTATCGAACAGTGAAAGGGTGGTTGGCTGAAATTTGGTTTTACTGGGATTTACTGATTTAGGGTATGTAAAACATGATAATTCTTTAGTAATCACCGAAGTCAGACCTCAAATGAGAATCCAACACTCCACGATTCCGAGTTCACTTACGAATCAAAAAAAAATAAAGTGAATCATTATCAAAATTAAGACAGAAATTTTCCAACTAATTTTCTAAACAATTTTATAAAATGTTATTCAAATAAGAGATTCGTTCATATTATTTATTGATAATTATACATGGATATATAAAAATTGATTTTTTTCAAAAAGAAATCAGAAAAGTGTTTCTAGTGTTACGGACTATAATTTTAGTTATATTATGAATTTACTGATTTACTGATTAGGTATATGTATTTTGAGAGCTATGTACATACAGCTATTGTTGTTATGTTCAGGAGAGGGAAGTCGACTCGACCATGATAATATCAATTAAGATTATAATATATCATAATAGATATACCAGATAGTAATTCATAAATAGATCAATAATATCAATAATAAGATCAATTAGTAACTGCATAATATATGATCATTGATGAGTAATATGTATGAACAGATAAGTGGGTTAAGGTATTGGATGGTTAATGTAAATAATTCTATATTGTATCATCACAAAAATTTCCATTTAGTATAACGGGATTAGTTAAAACATTAAAATCAAATATTTAGATTTAAAAAATATTGATACGTTTCAATAGATCAATAGACACGGAATGGGAGCATCAGGTAAGGGGTATTTTGGAATGGTTTATGATTTATCTTAATTTATTTAAAATAATTATCATTTTGCTTTCAATGTAGGTAATAAATATATAATGTATAAAATACATGATAATATTATCTAAGTATTAAATATCATATAATGACCTTAGAATAATTCAATAGATTATAATATATAGAATAATGTTATATTGTTAGGAGATTGAAAGAAATTTTCGTAACTAGTTTTAAGAAGTTGCAATGCGTTCTGTTAAGGTTGATGTTAAAAGGTCCTTTTAAGGTATTTTGGTATTGAATATATAAACTCACTATTTATACAGTACACTGACTCAAAAAAAATTCATAGTATAATAATATAAACTATCAAGATATTATTTACCTGATATTTTAATATACATCAATAAAAGGTATATCCTTTTATATATAGTATAATTAATTTATTATTATTAACTATTTAATATATAATATAATACCTCCTAATATTTTTTTATATTTTAATTTATTTAATTCTTCTCTCTCTATAGGTTAAATATTACTATATTAATATAAAATAACTACCTTATAATTAATTTATTAGATAGATGGGTATCACTACCTAGATACCATCTCGATAATTTAGCATATATATTAATATATATCATATATATAATAAGATCAATATATAAATATGTAGGTATATATATAAATATATATAGATTAGATTAATATTATAATATATATATATAAATATATCATTATATATATATATACGTATAAAATTAGTTTTATATATAACTCATATTTACGGACAACTAGATACACCGGAGCTAAACGCACCTGGTGCAAGCTGGTCACGAAAGAGAAGATCCGAGTGAATGAGGAGACCTGCTGGAGAGAGTAGCCAGAGAGAGAGCAGAGGATTCGGGGCCACGAGCTTACCTTCTTCCTTCTTTCCGTCCTCTATAGTGTCTGTGGAGTCGCCGCTGATATACTATTATTCTCACTTATTATATTATCTAATATTCCTCCTATCAATATCTCATTATTTAGTTTTTAGACACTTACTGGGATATAGTATTTTTTTTCAGTCGGACTATAATATACTTCACGTTTAGGGAGGTTACTAAAGTTCAATACTACATATATATATTACGTTATGGATGCGTGTGTGATGTGTTAGTGCTGGTTGTGCAGTTTCTGTGTGGGTAGATGATGAGTGTTAGTTGCTGATTAACGATCTTCCCGAGATTTATGACAACCACCTATAAGTTTAAGTTATAGAGAATAGCATTATTGATTAATTGGTATTGCAAGCTCTAGAATAAAAATCTGTGTCTACTTAATAAATCTTAGCGATACGGAACCTAAACTAAAATACTGTTAGAATACAGTCAAAACCGCTATGTCTCTCGAGTCCAGTCCGAAAGGCGCTAAGGCCCAGCGAACAAACTATTTGAGAAGAATGTAACTACCGGAGCCGAAAAGCAATACACATCCTACAGCATTTTATTATGTCAACCACCTAGCGCCCATTCTATGTCTAAGAGCCAAATCAATTACTAACTCATAAACACTGATAATTCCAACTCTATATAATAAACAAACCTAATTTTATGATTTATCAGCCTTATAACACGTTAGGCGACAACTCCTCGAAAATATTTTTATTATTTTTCGGTGCGGCGATACCATTAATAAGTAGGGGACCACTCATTTGAAAAGTGGTATTCAAGTCCTTAAAGGCGAATAGTACACTGAATCTATTCAGCACTAGTTGTTTACGCCTAGAAGTCCCAAGTCTTTATGAATCTTAGTACCCATACCAATTGCGGTACATATAATTTTCAAACTCATATTACCGTACGAAATACTCTATAAACTAGACCATTGATAGATTTAAATTATATTGGAAGCCATTGGGCTGAGACTCGTATAGAGAACAGTATGCCGGTAGTAATACAAGGAGCTGCGTGAAATAAAACGAAATTCTCATTTGCAGCGATAATGTAGTTATTATACTGACACTATTACTCACAGAATCGATTACTATCTTCGGGAAATAAATCGATATTCTTAGTATAAAAAATTTTTCGGCCTTGTTGTATGATCAAATTTAATAATTTATAGAGGCCAGTGTCCATAAACTCACTAACCTTATCTCACATATACTGTGGGGGTAAGAGTGACGCAACTGGACCTAACGTTAATCTCTGATAACAGAATAGAAACGTATTGTGTACGCTGTTCCAAGACCAGCTATCTCTAAACTACTTATCATGGCTACCCAGGTGAATCTGAAATGGAGTCTTAAAAACCCTTTCGTCTGTCATAGTGTGCAATCGTAGTAATCACCTCTTAAAGAAACCCTCTAATTAAATGTTATTTTGTACAGGCCTAACATACTCTCATCTTCCAGGGTATAATCTACCAGTTACTTTCCCTCCCCCCTCATTTTTTTAAGCTAGTGAATTTAAAATTATTACAGCATTAAAAAGAGACCTTAGAAAGAAAAAAATTAGCCTCGGTTGCTTAGTGTGATCTTAGTTGCCGTGTTTATGAATGTGTCGTTGTGGTGCGGTGCGGTGAGGGTGATGCGGTGCGGTGAGGGGACTTAAACGTTGTTCTCGGTTGGGAGTTGTGGTTTTTCTTTGAGTTTTTATATTTGACCTGGGAGGATTTGGAACTTTCTTCAAAACATCGGAGCTCGATTCAAAAATAATAGCTCATAACTTTTATTGAATAGTCTTATATAATGAGTATTAGTGTTATTTCATGTATGATGAACTCATCTTTATTATCAATATTTCAAAATTGTAGTATAATGTGAATATATTCCAAACAAACTATCTATATTTAATTTCTATCTTAATAATCTCTAGTATTATATATATTTCTTCATATAATTTCGTCACATTCACAATCTTTATTCTATTTTCTGTTTTTCTCTCGTTTTCTAAATCTTTTTCTTAAATGTTTCGAAGAAAAAACCGGTTTTTTTTCTTCCGAATGCTCGGTGGTCTACTAGGGGTTAGTGTCGCACACCTTTCTCTCACTCTCTGTCTGAAATCATCATTTTGACTGATTTCAATGTTCAATGTTTTATCTAGTTCTAAAAAGACATTTGGTAAACTTAGTTTCAATATCTCTATTCAGAACACTAATGATAGACTATATAAATACCTACTTATATACCTGATTTAAATAATATATTTATATTATAATAATATATAAATATATTATAAATATTATATATATATATATATATATATTATATATCTATTTAAATATTATATTATATTATATATAATGTCTATATATATATTAATATATATTATAATATTATTATATATATATTAATATATATAAATGTATATAAATATTTTATATTACAAAATATACACATATATTATATTAATATTAAATTAAAATGCTTAAATTTAGTAAATAATTTTTAAGAAAGTGAATTGATTATCTATACAATAAAAAGCAAGTAGGGTAGCTAGCTGTTACACAAAATAATTCTGAAAGTCTCAAGGTTGATTATAAGTTACCTTCAAAGTCTCACTAAGGCGATGAATTATGTCAAACATTTTTTCGCTTATATGAATTTTTTAGAAAGCTTTTGAGCTATAAAAAGGCATTCTCGTAGATACTATTCACTTGTATTTACGTGTATCTTTTTTCAATTTAACTCAAATTAAAAAATAAAAATAGATCATTATGACACTTATCCTAATTCTTCACACTGCTCTTCTCTTTTTAAATGTTCTTTTAAGTTTCTATTCTACATATCAACAACTCTCTCACACATGTGGGTGCATTCCACGATTTGGGATTTTTGTTTTTTAATTATTTTAATTTTAGCCTCTGATGTTCATTTCTAATGCACCATTTACTTTTTGCAAGTGGTGGCGATTGTGCTTGAAACTTATAACATCCTATTTTCAACCAATTCTAAATCGGTAATATATAATCATATTAATAGTATTTTTAGTTGTTACATTTTATATATTTCATTTATTATTAAAATCACATATTATTTAATATTTAAACATAATTATGGATTTATTTCTGTGATTCAAGTTGTTATTTCAATTTTTATAAATTAATATATATAAGGATAACGGTATAATAGTTTTATTTATTAATAGAGTTAATTTAACTAAATATCCCAAGTACCATCACCATGAATATGATAATCACTTTAATTAATATAGTTAATTTTAATTTTTTTCTAACATTTCGGGGATTAATGTGGATAATGATTAACTTTAAAAGAATGTATATATTAATTAAATGTGTTTAAGATTATAAAATATGATACATTTTTTTTGTTTTCCAAAAATGGTTTTAAAAATGAAAAATTCATTCAAATAAAACGATTTTTTAAAAAACGCATGCTATTTTGTGGATGTTTTGAATTGTTTTTAAGTGTTGTTTGCTGCTGATTGGAGTCACTAAACCGTATAGCTTCAAATCCTTAGCGTATATGTAATAACACTTATATAACCATTTAAATAACTCTCATTAACTAAATAGGCCTAACCTATCAACATAAACTAACATATTGAAACAAGGTTAGGTTTAGGAATTTTAAAAATAATGCTAATAATTTTTTAATGTTTGAACAATATTATAATTTATTATGCCCAGTTTCCGTAAAGTTATTTAATTTTTTTTTAATATAATGTATATTATTAACTATAAAATAATCCCAAGTTTTTTACCATTACAACCTATATATATATATTGTAGATATATAACAAACTTTTTAAATTTTTTATTTCTTCTAACATAATATATTTAATATAATAAAGTATTATATATTTAATTAGTTATCATGCATAGAGCACTATAGATAATTAAATCTATGCCTTTGTGTGGTTATATATTGTAGTGTGTGTGTGGGTTGTGTGGTGTGTGTATTAGTTAGATGGAAACTGGGTAGGAATCATGTTAGAAGTGATTGTTTTATTTAACGCTGTATATTATAGTCCCAAAGAATCTTATATGCATTTGTTATAGCTAAGTACATATATATAACGTATATTAGATGATAATAAAAGTATATATTTATTATATATTATAAAATATTATAATTTATAATATATAGTAGCAGTTCATGTTATAATTATATTATTTGTTTGATGTCTGAATAGCGTACTGATAGTAATTGAACTAAGGTTACGATAGCAGATTGTAGGTGAGGTTTAGGGTACGCTATGAGACGTGAGGGTTTTCTATTGACTTTGCTAACGGTATTCGCTGAGGCCTGCGTGCATAATGACGGAATAATCTTAGTGTATGATAATCAACCTATCTCTAATAACTCTCAACCTAACATCTATAATATATTATTAGTCTGAGACCTATACTATTACAGCTTAGTCACAGGGTAAAATTCTTTTTCAAATAAACTATTAAATATCTATCCTAACTAATAGGGGAGAAAAGGCAAGCACATACCATCTTATTTTCTATAATAGGTTCCGTCAAGAATATTAGGCTCGGTCGTCCTCCGTTTGCAGTATCTGTATTCTCCATCTAACTAGGCTTTATTCCACCCAACCACTTTGATGGTCTGATAAGGCTACGAGACGTGCGCATCGATATGTACAGATCACTTGAAAAGATTCTGTTGAAGAGATGAGAGAGAGAGAGGAGTATGAGACGGAATGTTCTGATGGAGCGTGAAAAAGAGAGTAGACGTATATCTGGAGAGAAACGAGAGAGAGAGAGAAGAGAGAGAGAGAGAGAGAGATAGAATTCGTTTTTCTAATATTCTGGTAGTGGTCGTTTTTGGAGCTATTGTACATTGCGGTTTCAGTTCTCCGCGTCCATTTTACAACATAATACAGCTGTTCTGTTTATTTTTCGCTCAACTTTACTGACTATCCTAAATTCCTTGACTATCTAAACTTCTGACTTCTTCTCTCTAATTCTGCGCAAAGAAGTACACAATTTTTCATTTTGGGTTTTAGATTAGCTTCGTCTCTCTAAGTACTAGATGTACTTTTCTCCACATCTGTAGAGCTCACTGCTCTCAGACATTCATAACTGTTGTTGAACCTCTTGCACTCTACCAAACCAAATTGTCTCGATAAATGATCATGAATATGTTAGAACGCAGTTAGTAGCTCATCGACGATAAGTGTACGCCTCCCTATTCGTAATCTCTGCAACCAATCTTGGGAAAGTTGGAATCCTATGGGCACCTCTCTATCTGACCATTCTGACTTGATTAACTTGCCACAATCTTTCTTCTTATTGGCCGGGGAGTGTGAGGGCCAAAACAATTCAGCTCGTTTTCAACACATTCTTCATAGGCTTTCTTGCACCTGGATATAGTGACACATGTTTTATTATTAACGTCAATCCATCTCACTACTTCACAATCTACATAATTTCAAAGTCTTCCAGATCGGTCTGCGCAATGAGACCAAATTCTTTGGATAAATACCGGCTAGGAAACGTTTGTGCTAGGTAACTTTATTTCTAGGCTGATTGCAAACTGGTCGGACTGGCGGTCGTACTTCTTTGATTTCCCATGGAATGACTACTGACTCAGAGAGGGGAAGGGTCCCTCGGAATGTACAAAACGCCTAACGGAATTGAAGTCTACATAGGGTACATTCCAAAAAATTTTCCCATCTTCACTAAAACTAACAGACTTTGGTTTAACTTCCTGCTTCGTTCTCCTCCTGCGTGTTATTGGCTGCAATTGTAACAACAGCCAATTATCACAGGAATCACCTTCGTCAAACAACTCCAACACCACGAGTAATATAGAGAGGAGAGTAGAGAGGTAAGTTAGAGAGGTAGAAGAGAGAGAGAGAGAGAGAGAGAGAGAGAGAGAGAGAGAGAGAGAGAGAGCTATTTATATTTCATCCCAGAATCGCGACACAAGAAAACTCCTTTCTACTTTGTGATTCATTTGAATAGAATTTGATTCCTATATTATTATTACTACACTCACTTTTTCTCTCCAGCAGCTCTACCATGCCCTAAACGTAATTTCTGGCACTTTAAAAGGGCTAATTGGGGAAAATGCCGGTTGTTTTTTTGGCTAACTACTCTTGGAATGAATCCTGCTTTGACTCCGGGGAATGCCTCGGTCACCGCTGAAATGGTGGGGCCGTAATCACCGATGGGATGACCAGGTTCAATTCCATTTTCAACTAAATCTTTTTTCTCCTCCCACAATCGCAGGTTTCTGATGAAGCTTGTTTCTCGCGCCATTAAGGAGAAGAGACATTGCGTATCGGGCCTGGAAAAACTCTCATTCTCCTAATTACTCTTACTATCTTCATTCTGCTCGGATCGTTGCAGGGTACTATTCGATAGGCCTAAGCCCACTTTCACTAAAAGAAGGTGCGACAGACAAACATCTGCTTTTGGTTCTCCTACAAGATAGAAAATTTCTGCACCCCTTGGCCAAAAACATCTTCTAAACTACAAAACATTTTGTAAATCTGGCCTTTTCCTCTCTAACAATGTTTTGTATCCTGCTGCACTTTCTTCTCCATTTCTGGGGATTTGCTGAAAATGTTACTGTTCGGACACTATTCGAGCGTATGACTAAGTATGGACCGGCTCGCGCACATATGTTATCAGAGTGAGGTATATGATGTAAGATTCATGAGTGAGTTGTCAATCTGACCGATTCGGAGCCATGCATTCCTCCCCCGCGCCCCCCTCTCTCGTCTCTCTCGTCATCTGTCTCTCTCTCTCTCTCTCTTAGTAGTTTATAGGCTCTCTCGCTAGTTCTCTCTCGTTCTCTCTCGTCTCTCTCTCTAAGCTTAAAAACACTCACTAAGAAAGGCGTATATCCTGATAAAATTCCTCTAGTGGTTCTTAAAACTTGTGCTCCCTGCCTTGGTAAACTGTTTCGTCTTGTGTCTTTCCACCTTGGACTTCTCTTCTTCCTGTACAATTCACACTTGTATCGAAAAAGGCGAACCGAACTCTCTCATATCTAACTATCCGTCTATCATCTTTAATCTCCGGTTCTGTCTAAGGTTTTTCGAATTTATCTTCGATTTGGAACCAATTCACTTCTAATCTTATTCGCATATCCTACAAATATTATATATATGCCCTATTATTCATCTCCTTCCTATGTCGTGATTTCCACCCTTTATTACTTCTAATTTGGGAGTCGACCGTCTTTCCACGGCAATTAACGCATTCCAAGATGGTGGTCTTGGACCAACTGTCTGATCATTTCTCGTATCTCTAATTGGGGCAAAAAAAAAAACATGGTAGTTTTCAATACCACAAACTCAATGTCTTCATCTATCTACTCGACAAAGTCTTCTACACAACTATAATCTTTCAAAACCCAAAACCTAAACTTCCACTGTGTCTGAGATATAGCGCTATATCGTCTGAGCCTGACGATGAGCGAGTAAACCGGTAACTTTACCGGATTCACAGAGGTTGGGGGTTGGGCGCCTTTGGAACATCTCACACCCAGTTGCTTACTCGGTATAGGGGTGTTCTTTTATTCTTGTATGGAGTATGCATCACATTCCTGAACCACCTCAGAAGTATGCATCACACTTCTGAGGTGGTTCCACAAATACGTTCTCCTTGATAAGGTGCAGTCTAGTCTCTCTCTTCTCTCTTCTCTCTCGTCTCTCTCTCTCTCCTTCTCTCTACTCTCTTTCTCTCTCCTCCTCTTCTCTCGGGTGCCCCCTCTTCCCAATTATGAACACTGCTTCTCTTCTTCATCTCGTCTCTACTCCGCTCTCTTCTCTCTCTCTCTCTTCTCTTCTCATCTCTCTCTCTCTCTTGATACTGCTTCTTCTCTCCTTCTTCCTCCTCATTCTCACTCTCTCTTCTCCTCCTCTCTTTTTCCTCCTCTCTCTCCTCTCTCTCTCTTCCTCTCCCATCCATCCCCTCTTCTTCTTCTCTCTCCTCCTCTCTCCTTCTCTCTCTCCTCTCTCTCTCTCTCCTCTCTCTCGTCTCTCTCTCTCTCTCTCTTCTATCAAAAGCTCTTACTGTCTCTCCTCTTCACTCTCATCTGTCTCTCTCTCTCCTCTCTCTCTCCTCTCTTCTCTCTCTCTCTCCAATTTACAGACTGCTCTCCTCTCCAATCCTATTGGAATGCATTGCCTCTCTTTCTCTCTCTCTCAGTCTCTTCTAACTCGAGAAGTGGCTCCACGATTCTCCGTCTGAACGATCCAGTGCACACATATAACAGAAGAGGATACTACACAACTCTCATCGGCGTCAATATGAGGAGCAGATACTGATGAAATCACTAGTAAGCTACTAGCAGCGGTAAGAGCGCTAGTCTCGGAAAGCGCGCGGGAATCACGCGACGAGGCATAGGTATTCTTGTGTGTCACAAGTGAGAGGAGAAGTTAGGTGGTTAAATCTCAGTTGTTTGATAGAGTACGCGGGCGCATGTAGTCAAAACTCAACGACACAGTCTCATAAAATCTTTCTGTTTTGAACCACATACCTTAACCATGTCATCATCCATCTTTCAGATGTATACACTGGTAAAAGTCTGAAACATCTTCCCTCATCTTTTTCTTTAAATTCTGAGAGGGGCATGTCGTCCTTGATTTGGACGGTCCAATTGTAGCCTGTGGTCTTTGCCATCGGAAAGATTATATATAATATTTAATTATATATATATTAATATTATATTATTATATAATATATATATATTATATATTATATTATAATATTATATATATATATTATATAATATTATATATATAATATTATTAAATATAATATATAATTATATATATTGTATATATTCACACGAGAACTAAAGAATAAGTTACTAAAAAACAGGAGTCAGCAGTTTTCCTCCGTAGTACGGTACTTGCAACGGCTGCGTGCCTCTAATTAACACTTTCTTGACAGTTTCATAATTCTTTTGAGTTACTTGCAAAAAAGTAGATATTTCTTTTTTTCACCCTTAATGAATTCAAATAAATTAACGGATGGCTTGCATACAATACACGTTCCGTTTACCACAAGCAATTATTTTTTGTCGTCCTGCCTTGCGATAATAATTTTTGATTTTTTATTTTGTTTATTATATTAGAAATTGATTATTTTTTTTTTCACACTATACATAATTCATAACATTTAAATTCTTACTGGGACTATACATTCGCTTTTTTTTTTTTTGGTATAATATTGTATATTTTATTAATTATTATTATTTTATTATTATATTATTATTATATATTCATTATTATTATTATTATTATGTTTATTATTATTATAATTATTATTGATTTAATTTCTTATTCTGCTATTAATCTAAATGCTAAACCAGTTTACTGTAAATTCTCATTCATCATTACATTTTGACCAGCAGTTTACCCAGCCGATACTTTACTTTCACACCATTTTAATACCTCCTACGGTGTTTTTTTTCTTTCTTTTAATTCTATTCATAATATACGCATCTCTAAAAGTGTTTCCGGCAGTATTGGGAAACTTTTTAATACGTTTTTCTGAATATTATATTTAATTTAAATACCCAGTGGTTTATAATTCCCAGTTCTCGGGTCTTTTATACTAATTGGTTGCTAAACTTAAAAATTTATATATTATATATATTATATTATTATATACTATATTATATAGTATATATATATTATATATATATATATATTATATAATTTATAATATATATATATATATAATATATATATATTGATATATAATATAACTAATATATATATTTTGTCACTTGAAAGGGCAAAAAAAAAACAAGAGCAAATGTTTAGAGTGATCATAAAATTATATATATATATATATATATTATAATTATATATATATATTATATATGATATATATATATATATAGATATACTATAATATTATATATATATATAATATATACTAATATATTATATATAATATTTAATATAATAAAATTAGACTAAAGTAAATAAGTCAAAATCAAAAGCTACTAAAATAATATTGACCCGATTTAGAAAAGATATTTCAAAAATAGTGATCAGAATAATATTTAAATAAAAAAATTTTTAGTAATTTAATAATATTAATTAATGTAAAATTATTAAATTGTCGCTTAGGACCTTTTTCTATTTCAGCGATGATGATTTATTTATTTCATTTTATTATTTTACTTTTTACATTTGCTATATATATATATATAATATTTATATATATATTATATATATATATAATATATATTATATGATATAGTATAATATAATATATTATATATTATATATATATACTCATAATATTATATATATAAGATAATAATATATTAATATATATTAATAATAATATATATGGTAATTAGTATAATATATTTTATTATATATATAATATATTTATATTATTATATAATTATATTATATTATATCATTATATAATATATATATATATATATAATTAATATATATATATATATAATATATATATATATATATATTATCATATCTATATATATATATAATGTTATTATTATATATATTAGTATAATATATATTATAATTATATATATATATATTATAATTTATATAGTATATATATATATATAGTATAATATATATATATATATATCTTATTCTACTTAATGAATAATAATAATAATAATAAATAATTAATAATAATATAATATAAATTATAATAATAATAATAAATAATAATAATAATAATAATAATAAATAATAAATTATAATAATATAATAAAAATAAAGGAAAAAATAGAAAAAACGTCATTATTTTGTATGAAAATATTAATTGCGAAAGTTACTCCAAAAAAAGAAATTTTTTGATTTTTTTTTTGTGTGTACTAAATGAAAAGAACGAAACGGAATTGCACACGAAGGTCGCTATTATTACAGATATATCGCAGAAAATATACAAAAATTTATTTTAAATGGTTTTTTTGTTTATATTTATGTTTCATATAAAGCTTTTAAAACTAAAAAATAATAAAATAGGTTAAAAAAAAGATGTCTCAATTACCAAACAAAACACAAAAACTGAGGTTTCGTGTTTTCCTGTGGTTATAACGTTTTCATATCATATTGATTCAATCACAATAATAGGAATAATATTCTTTAACTTCTGAATGGAAATATGGAAACTTTATTTTCTGTTGAAATAATAATGGTTTAACTTTATCGGCACATTTTAGGGATTCAGAACATACATCACGTCATACATATCATACATACTACACGCCTATATATATATATATATAATATATATAATAATATATATATATATATATATATATTATATATATATATATATAGATATATATATATATATATATATATATATATTATATATTATTTAATATATATATTAATAATATATATATATAGTATATATATGGCTTGTATTGTTTTATGGGGTCACGTGAATTTTGTTTGTGTTTCATGTATTGCTTGTCATATGATACTAACAATCAATATAAGTGGTGATGACATTATTCATTCGTTTGAAAATTTTTAAATATTTGTAAAGTAACTATTTAATATAAAAAAAAATTGTAACAAAAACCACTTGACCACTACGACTCTTCCAGAAAAATGGAAAATTAACAATGTTAGGAGATCAGCATATAAAGCTTATTAAAAAAAGTGTAAAAAAAAATCAAAATAAAATATTCTCAAGAAACGTACACTTACAGAAAAAAACCAATTAATCATTGGAATAGCATATAAAACTGTAACATCTAATTCTGTAAAGAAAAACAATCGAAAAATGAAATATCTCGAACATGACACCCTCATAGAAAAAGAAATCAAAACTTGGAACCGGCAAAGAAATCCTTATTCAAAAATTTGTAAAAAAGAAAATTAAAAAGTCGAGCCGATGGGGGACAAAAGGGGGGGACCGTTTTCATACCCGTAGGGAGTGGCCGGAGGACCGCGACATAAACCAAAATACCAAAGAGTATATAGTCAGGGGAATTTGGTTACATAAAAAAATTAAATAATAAAATATTTTAACCATTTTTTATTGTTGTAGTGTTGTAATGCCATTGTATACCGTTTTTTGAATCTAAACTCATCATCACTTATTATTTTGTAACGTAGGATTTGGATGTGGTGTATTTGGGAATTATCGCTACTACTGGTTCCCAGTGCTTGTGTCCACATTAGACCCCAGTGCCTTTGGGGAAGAGAATGGCTTGGTGATGATATATTATATATATATATATATATACTAAATATATATTATATATATTATATATATTAAATATATATATATATATATAATATATATATTAATATATATATATATTATATATTATATATATATATTATATTATATATATATATATATATAATATATATAATATATATATTTATTATATATATTATATCTATTATATAATATATAATATATATATATATATATTATATATATTATATATATTATATATATATATATATATAGATAAATTTAGTTAATTAATTTCATAATTTTTTTCAGAAAGTTAGTATACTCACAATATTTGTAGATATTTTTTGTAATTAATGATTAACATTTAAGGAAATATATTGTTAATAAAATTAAAACAACAAAGAAATATATATTATAAAGAAGAAGTAAATAAAAGGATCAGTAGAAAACAAAAAATAAAGAATATAAGAAATATTAATATATTGATGTATAATTAAGAAAAAAGAATAAAAAAGTATGCACGAAGAATATAAAAAGAAAAATTGACAACTGAAAATGATGTCATCTATTTAAAAAACAAATATATTATTTACTTTAACATTTTATCTACAATTGTCTATGTCTAACAAAATAAAAATGTCATGGAGATGAAACAGAATAGAGAGAATCAATAATAATGGATAAATTGACTAACATGTAAAAGATGTAGTAGACAGTAAAGGAGGAAAAAAGAGAAACAACAGAAGAAAGAAAATGAAATTTTGACAATGGATATTTTACATGGAAAAAGAAGAAGAAACTAAAAAAGAAAATTGGTAGAATGATAACAATTTTTTTACCACTATGTGAATGAGAATAACAATAAAACTGAAGAATGCTACTGGAGAGAAGTAGAACATTTAATTTAATAAATGTAATATTTTAAACGGTATAACCATAAAAAAAAACCTGAAAGATTGCTGGTGCATATGCAAAATATAATAATGTGTGTTGTAAATTGAAAATACTAGGAACCGCATTGATGAAATTGTAAAAAGAAAATAAAAAAACAGATAGAAGAAAATAATAATATAAATCTATTATATTTAGTCAAAGAAATAATGAAAAACAAATATAAGAAAAAAATGAATCCATTATTAATAGAGAAAAAGAAGAAATAGAACATTTTTTCAATAATATGAAAATATAATGAAAATGAAAGAAAAATTAAAATATCAAGAAAGATGTTATCTATTATGATACAGGCAGTATAGAGACAAGTAATAGGAGGAATCAGGATTACAAAATGTTAGTGGATTAATCCGATGGACAAATGCGAAATTATTAAAGAAGACCAAAAGTTTTTAGTAAACAGGAGAGTTAAAATATAAAAAATATTTTGCTTGTTATAATCAAAAGGAAGAGTTTTGAATATTAAAAATCAAATGTAATCAAGGTGAGATATCATTATTCTTGGTAAATATCAAGCTATGAAAAAGACTTGAATTGAAAGGTTAAATATTGAGATGGACTGGCTCACATCTTGTGATTTGAACCTAATGAAAGTATGAAAACATTTGCAAATGAAGGAGGACAATCCTAAGCATTATTGACCCATAAAACAAAGGAAATCCATTGCTGTTGGAATTAGTCAATTCCAAAGAAATTGGATAAAGAAAAGGCGAATAGAAAGACAAAAACTGAAAAAAAACTACATAGACAATTTGCACATTGGGGAATAGGACGAAATTTGCTTAAAACAATAAAGAATCGTAATAAAAAGCTTTTTAAAATCGAAAGAAGATTTTTGGAGATATTGCATGTGATGAACCTAAGGTAGTATCAAAGCATGTAAAAAAATAAAAAAAACTCTCATCTATTATTTCTCTATGCGTTTTGCATTAGCCGCAGTAAAATTTAAAATGAAAATAAATCAATTATGAGGTGATGTAGTATTTGAAAGAGAAGAATTTTTTTTTAGTAATAAATAGGTCATGCAACAAGATTACACACAGGCCAGTCCTAATAGCAATTATGTTGAATGCAGGAGACGAGAAAATTTCAAAAAAGATGAAGATTTTGGACAACATTTACTACAAAAAATAAATCTCATCAATTAATGGATACAGAAGGCAGAAGCGCCCATTTGCGTAATGGGTTTATCGTGAAAAGAAGGTAGTTAGATTAATTTTAAGGAATATTAATACAAATTAAAACAAGGAAGGGAGCACATGAACAGAAAAAATAGTAATGGCAGTTGGGCAATTTTTTGCTAAAAATGGACTAACAATTACTTGGGAATATGCCTGACCAACTGTGGTTGTTTTCGGGTACAACGAAATTAGGAACTACCCAAACGATAATAGAACTGTGAAATTTAATAATAAAGTGAAAAGAGGCTAGAGATGATATGCTTAGAGAACTATGGAGATCGAATTAAGACTAGGCCTGAAAATGTTATATGGATAAATTTAAGTTAAAGACGAAAAATAAAACGTTGGTCGAATTTACTTTATTAAAATCAAATAAAGGGAAACATATTTCAAATAAAAAAAAAATATAAAAATATATAGGTAAGAGTTTTTTTTATAAAAGAAATATTTGTATAAATAATGGAGAGGACCAGCTAAGTGTATGTGTGTAGATGGGAAAACCATCATAGTAAATAAAACATGGAGGTTACTTTAAGAGCTGTATCAAAAAATCACTATAAGAAGAGAAGAATTAAAGAAATAATATAAATGAAAAATAACAAAGAACTTGAAGATAAAAAAGAAAAAAGATGGAAGAAGGAAATGAAAAAACGAAAATTAAAATAATTTCACTAAAAATAAGAATGGGAATAATATAGATGAACCTTAATATGATCCAATGAAAAGATGTGAAAGATAAAAAACAAGGAAGGAGGGAGGATGAAAAGAAGAATGGGGCAACTTTTGAAGACAATATGCTCATCCTTCATCTTACCATGAAAAATTCAAATTACCATAGAATTTAATGTTAGATGAATAATAGGAGTCGGTATTAAACTGCTATGTCATTAGTAATAGAGGCTGGGCCAAAGCAACAGTAAAAAGAAGTATAATAGATGAATAATGAGTCGGTATTAAAGTATGAGATTCACTATGTGTCTTTGTTGACTTGAAAGAAATTTGAAAATATATATGAATTGGATATAAAATTGAAAAAATGAAGAAAATAAAGAGGAGCAGTCATTAGTTACAAAGTGAGGAGGGAAAAGATGAATCCAAGATTTAGTGAATATGAAATGATTCAGGATCCTGAAAGTTATTATAATCATTCTAATGAAGAGGTTAAACAATGCACAAATGAAATAAAGATAGAAAAATTGGCACAGAGAATAATTGGCATCCTTCGTCGCTACACAGCTGTAAGCGAAAGGCAAAGATTTAGAATTCGAATTACCAATTTAATGTTAAAAGATGGGTAATCGTGTGAAAAATATTTGCAAATAACGAGAAAAAAAAAATTTAAAAGCTAGATTCTAGTAAGCTAAAATAGATATGAAGAAAACAGTGAAGAAAAAAAAAACAGTGCACCTGTTTCATTTGAAGCAATGAAAATGATATTAACAATAGTAAGATAAGGAAAAAAAATTGAAAATAATGCATATGAATATTTTCTCTGCCTTATTTACAAAAGGAGATACAATAACAAGAAAAACTAATAGCTAAGACCACCACCCAAATTAAATGGATGGGTAAACATTTGGAAATTAATAAAAACGAGTAATATGGATTATCACGGATGCGCTAGTGTGGTATTTATATGAACAAGACAATTAAATTAAAAAAATTAGGTTTAAAACAAAAGATAAAAATGGGAAACCAAACATTATTTATACATTGAATGAACAAATAATTTTGAAAGGAATTATTATGTACACTGTAGATGAGAATTTATGGGTATGAAGTAAAAATTTGAACACTAAAATAAAAAAAAATTGAAGAACATTTTTAAAATAGGAAGAAAATTGTTCAGAATCTTTTAAATATTTAGGAGTTCAAAATTAAATAAGATGAACATATTATAAAATGGTCAAACTATTTACTGGAAGAAGGTTACATTATGGAAATAAAACAGAAAAGAAAATAGAAATATACCAAAAAGTAAAAGAATAATATCAACAGTTTAATAGGAAAATTAATTGGATGGCAAAATACAAGACCAGAATTAAAATCTATAAGTATGTTAAATGAGCAAGGAGAAAAAGCATTGAGTATCAAAAGATTAAGAACCTCAAAGTTAATGAAAAAAATAACATAGAAGGGATCAATATCATACAAATAATAATAATGAGGAAATTGAGAGTTTCATAACATACTGTGATATTCTCTTGTATAAGGAGAAGGAAGATAAAGGAAACTGTAGGAGTTTATTAATTTTTTTGCTAGTGGAATAAAAAAAATGAAAAATGATAACCGTATATCGTGGAATCAAAACAATAAAGTTCGAAGAAAGTTAATCATTAGTCATACAAGCATAGCAAATTATAGATTACCTGAAGGTATAGAAACATTCCTTTAATATATACAAAAAATTGTGTGGAAGAAAATTACTGACCACAAAAAGATACTTTTAAAATTCCTAAGAACAGATATTTTAGTAAGAACACTTGTGGGATACACATAATTGTCGGAAAGAACAATCTAAAAATTAAAAGTATGAGAATTATAATATCAGCGAAAAGAATAATAATAATATAAGAAATAAACAAAATAGAAGGGGTGAACAGTAATGATCAATTTGCTGATATATTTACCAAAGAAATTTAATTTAAAAGAAAATGAAAAATGGGATTGTTGAAGAAGAATAAAAGATGAAGAAAAGAGAAAATAAAAAATATAAACTTTAATCAATGAAGAACTTCTTCAAATAGTATATGTAAAAACAAAAATTTGAAAGAAGCAAAAGAGGTGGAGAATAATTAATGCTTTAGCTTTAAGATTTCATATATCTTTGTTACGGTAAATTGTATTGTAAAAAAGACAGTCAGAAGATAATTTTTTTTGTAATTAATATTAATAAATATTTAAGGAATAATATTTGGTTTTCATAAAAATTAACAACAACAAAATTATGTTTATAAAAAAGAAATATAAATAAAAGAAAAAAATGTTCAAGAAAAGAAGAAATAATAAAGCTACATAAAACATACATACTTTATTTTTACATTTAATTAAGAAAATAGAATAAAAAAAGTAAATCAAGAAGAAGAAGAGACAACGGATAACTATGACAAACTCGTGAAATGATGTCAAATATTAGACGCTGTAACAGAAAAGGCGTGAACACAAGTTTAGTTTAACAATACTTATATTATATATATATATATTATATATATATATATATATATATATAATATATATATATATATATATATATATATATATATTATTATATATATAGTATAATATATGTATATCTATATATATAATATATATATATATATAATATAT